>JANDKJ010000075.1:0-100852 GCA_028551335.1 Armillaria sp. CMW 4456 | reverse complement strand
ATCACAATGTTGTCCTCCATGAGCTGGTCATAGCTAGTCACATTGAAGTAGTAGCAAAAGCTGCAGATTGAACCCCACATGGCTTCTCCATTGACTGCAAAGCCACATACTTGTCCCTCCTGGCCTAGCACCCAGTTTCTCGCACCAGGTACTGTCACAGTCATCCATGGTGGAGGCATCAGCACCAAACTCAGGTGTCAACACCCCAATGGCCATTACATGAACACCAATTTCATGTACATCATCTCCAAACTCATCACTTGAGCTCACCATTTTTGCAGGCCAATTTTTTATTAGCAACTGGTGGATGTAATGGAGACAGAGTTTGCTCATAGGCAGAGATACAGGCTGCGACCATAGCTGGGATACCTGCACACTGTCAAGACCATTCCAAACACAACTCACTATGCACATGCCACACTCCAACACGCCTCAGACATCCCCCAGCTCAACAGGTCAATACCCAGGTAAGGGGCACAGAGAAAAATGTGCTCACCCCCTTGCACTCATGCACTCATTTGCGCTCTCAGGAACCATCATTCATGTTCGATCAGTATATTACTTGCACTTATGTATTATCATTTGCACTCAACACCATAAATATACTATTTATTGAGTCCATTTGTATGCACACAAGGCCTTTGACCTTCACTGAGTTGCTGACAGTTTTTACTTATAGTGTATTGCACTTTCTTTACCTTCCAGACAGTCTTTAACACCTAGTGTACATGAGCACTAGTGCTCACTGATGGCAGCATATGTACACTAGCGCTCACCAAGTGCATGCTGGTGCTCACTGAATGCATGCTAATGCTCACCTGGGAGTGCTAATGAAGCGCTAATGAGGGGATCATTGGATGCTAGTGCTCCCAAGTGAGGGCATTGCATGTTAATGAGCGCTAATGTGACTACTTTGTCATGCTATTGAGTGCACTAAAAAAAAGTTCATGGACCAATCATTAGCCTCCCAAATGAATGTTATATGACCACCACAACCTTGACCACAACCATGACCTTGACAGCGGTGACAACCATGATGAGGCTCAATGGGGGGGGGGGGGGGAGGTCTGTCAATGGTGTATTTTCATTTTGCAACTCTCCACTGTATCATGGACATACAGGGTTTTCATCGACATGGTGCTAACAACAGGCAAGAAGAAGGCTGCCAGTCACAGACTGTGATGAGTTGCAGAGTGAAATACATATAGTAAGTGTGTACCATGGTCATATTCCCCTCCTTGTGGTAATTATTCTAAGGTTTTTGAATAAGTCCTTCAAATTCAATGGTCATAGACTCTATGAGGAGTTAAAATTGACTGTAAGGATGCTGACATCAGTATTTCTATTTGTCCTGAAGCTGGCCATTGACAGAGTCTCATCCACTGAGCACATCGCTATGTAGCCCAAGTACTTGTCATTCAATGGTCTTCAGAATTATGCCTTGAGATGAGAGATTTCCCACTGCTAAGCATATCGCATGGCAAAGCCCAAGTATTCATTTGCACCATGGTGGAGTCAATGAGACTTGACTATATGGATTGCCATCCGGCGAGAGTCCTAGTTTTCAAATTTGAATCAATTCCGAGGAAATGATGTCATGACACTGACTTGCCTGACAAATACGAGCCATTATCTCTCACCAGTGAGCCTTCTGCATTCACATTTTATCCAATTCTACATTCAGATTAGCGGATGTACTCCCAATCAAGTAGAAATATTGCTTACTTAACTGCATTTCACCACCCATGATGCTGGCATTTCATGTGATGATTAAGATGAAACTCCGTGCATTCTGTTCTATGCTCAAATCAGTAAATGCCTCAAATACTCACAACTACTCACCAAAAATTCAAGTAAACGCAATGCTTGTTCTTGAATCATGCAACAGAGGATAGGACAGTAGGACAACAGATGAGTCTTGCAATTAGATGGGCATGCACAAGCACACTCGATACGTACAAGTCCTGCCTCATGTGGTCGCTCTCAAAATCCAATAAGTCCTATCAGGGAAATATCTGGAAGGTTAGAACAGTGTCTCCTGCACAACACCTGTCCTGATGAAAACAACTAGAACTTGCCATACTTGTGTTACTATCAATGGCTGACTATAAATCAATATTGTCATGCAGAATATTCCTTTTTTGTTGACTCATGAAAGATACCATTGATAGTCAAGAATACGTGAGGTTGTCAAAGATAGACGTTTGGTCCTAGGACAGTCATTACCATTCCTGACATCCATCATATCAGTATAAGCTCAATATCACAACACTGTGAGAAGCGAAATGAGCAATTGAATACTCATACATACATAGCTGCCTACCTTGTTGTGGGATGGGGCTTCATTCAAAAATTGAGAAAAAGTGCTAGTGTAGAACAAGGAGTTTTTGGTGAGTGTCACAATCATAGTTCTGTTTAGCAGACAAAACTCATGACAACTTGTACTCAGAGGAAGGTGAGGAGGCCATGGTCTCGTCTCATACTGTTCATGTACTTATACAAATCTCAGATTGCCTTCCTTTGGTATGATGGATCAGATTGATATTGTAAATTTGAACATGATCGATCGACCACTGATAGGCACATCCTGACCCTATCACTAGTGCTCACTCTGTCATTAGCACTCATTCTACATCATAAGCACTCATGTATCCATTAGCACTCACATATCCATTAGCACTCACGTATTCATTAGCGTTGACCATAAGAAATACTCAATCTACTTTGCTCACTGACAAGGCAGCCTTCTCAATGGCAGTTAATTCCAGCCTAATCCCATGTCAACCCATTCAAACAGATAGTTCACACATTCCAATCATTAGTGCTCACCTGCAACATTAGCACTCACCCCAACATTGATGATCACATCCCACTGATCAGTAGTGCTTACTTGAAAGAGCTGTCAACACTGTTTATTGGACAACTTTATGGTATTGGACATCTAGATGAATACAGGTCCTGGTCTAGAGTCTAATTTCTGTCTAATGATTCAGAATGTCTGTTCCTGAGCTCATGACGGGTAAGCTTGGCTGGCTGCTCACCCTCTTTCATGTTCCTTTGCTTGGTAGTCCCTTTGCATATCAGTTTCAGTGGGCCTGAGGTTTCCACCCTGACTAGCTTTCAGGGTTTTGGCCGTCTAGCCTCTCAGAGGCACTCCTCCTCTTCATGCTTTTCTTTTCTGATCTGAGTCCATTCATCCAGTTCGACCCTGTCAAAGTCCGGTCCATACTAAAGACATTTAGTATGTGTATTCTGATGGTAAGGAAAGGCAAATGTACCTCTAGTTCAGATTCCGTACCTTCATGAGGCTCCTTCCATGTCTTGCAACCATAGGATTTCCATGGACACCAATTATCCTGGTGCATACCTTTGTCCAGTCCCCATTGTTGGTTGCCAGCCACACCTGCTTCCTCTGGTGTATCGAACATTCTTTCCTCTAGTATGTACAGAGCTTCCCTGTCAACATCCACTGGTTCTGGCAACACTCTCCTATCCGAACTTAGCCTGGTATAGTTGCATTGTCACTTCCAAGCCTTCTTGATAACTGTAGTTTCCAGGGTCTCGCTATCAACACTGGGTCCGCAATCTTCTCCCTGTAAGAACTTGGTTCTATACCTGTGTGCGATAACCAATGTGCATGCATGGGCCATTGCAAGGTCAGTAGCCCATGCAGGGTCACTCTTTGGTTTAAAAGTCAGCACAATATGGCGAGCAAAGTAATTGTTGATCTGGTGAAGAGGCGAGTTGCTGTGCACAGCCAAAAAGGACTTGAAATGCAAGCAGAGACTACAGACTCTGAATCACACTCCAACCCTCAATGCTACAACCACACACAACAACCACACACTCTTTAGTTCATGGGAGATTATAATGCGATAGAAGCAAGCAGTGGAATTGATAAGACAAGTTCTAGGACCTTGAATATGCTTTAAACAGATGTGCTCTCCGGTTTTCTAGACTTCTCTGAGTCTAAAGACTTTTATTACAGGAGGTGGTGACTTTGTCACCGGGCCTCAAGGCAATAACACAAGTGCACCATCCCAGATGCAGAGCGCAACACAATTCGCTCTCAAAACACACAAAACTAACCCAAAACCAATGCGCTCTCCCAAGAGATGCTCCCAAACACAATCCACCAGAGCCACTGGGTTCGAACCAATGCACTCTAGCTTCCTAACCAATCGTAACTCCACAGGGTTTGAACCTGTGCCAAGTCAGAGAAACCTAAAACACAAAAACACCATCCCACAAGCCAAAGGGTTTGAACCTCTGCCAACTGTAACTTCACACATCACAAGAAACCCTTCACACATGAGAGCACAAGTGCTCTGTCCTCCCAAATGTCCCCTAGATGACCTTAGAGCTGATCACACTTCACACAGACTTTTCTGATGTGCACCAAACTCTGTATTTGAAACTACTGACTGAGCCAACTGAGCATGTCAACTTTTGCTTACACACTGCACAGAGGGGGTCTGAAGCTTCTACACTACTTCGTATCTACTGTATTTATATGCACTCCCCACTACAAGTGACTCCTACATATCTGGTAATGGTCCATGCACCATGGAGTGCTACCCCTGCATGTCCGGAACCCCCTTCTCTGGCATCATTCTGACTCATTTCCTGTCTTTCAGATTTTTGGTCTGAGCGAGTCACTGCTCAGCCAGCAGAGAGTACCCCTTATGTCCTGGAGTACCATGTGCCATTTCCATGACTTGTCCTTGGGAGAGCATGTGTTCCACATGCTTCCCTATCATCCTCTGGTCTGGGGGCATGCATTGTTTTAATTCCTCTGGCTCAACCATAACCATGTAGATTGTAATTCCTTGACTATTGGGCCTAACCCAATTGCCCTGTGCATGCCTGCACAGCCATGGTGTCATAGGTCTAGAGCGTACTTTGTCTCCTTATGATATCACAGTGCTCACCCATGCCTGTCGATCCCTGATCAATGCCTCATGTTTGATGGCATCAGATATATGATTTCAAGGGGTAGAGCATGGCCAGTGTCAAGCACATCGACTCTGTGGCTAGTGGGACCCCTCTGGTATCTCTCTGAGACCTGAGCCTTGTGCTCCACCTGCCATCGCTCAAGGTAATATGGTAGTTTATGCTCCAGATAGGGGAGTACCCCTTTTGGCTGCTTGCTTTTGCCCCCACAGACCCCTGCACCGTGTTTCAATGCCTTAATATGATGCAAATACATGGGTAGACAGCCTTGTGGCATGTCACCGGGCCATGTTGTCGATCATGAGACCACCAGTGAAATATATGTTTTTCGTTCAGTTATTCTTCTTCCAATATTTTAATGCCAGTACTTTCTTGTCGTCAATGTGGTCTGGATCATTGTTAAGCACTTTCAGAACAGTCTGATGTTGACAGAGTGCCAGCTGGATCTCAGAATTATATGGGTGAGCTGACATGTCTCCTAGAATCTCCAGGGGATTTTCTTTTTCCACCATCTCATGTGCATGAACCCATTTCCCTAACTGCAAAATGACTAGTATTATTATCCCTCTAGACAGGTGACAATTCAAATATGTATGTGAATCTGTTGGTGTTCCAACCAATTTTGCCACAGTGCATCAACTAGGGATGATTCAGGCACCAGGACATAACCTCCTGGGATATGTGATGCTTCTGGAGATGGCAGGTTACCTTTCCAAAATCTGATCATCCATTCTTTTGGTCACAGTGGGACTTATTGGATTAAACAACAAGGATAGTAAAACTTGCTGTCATTGGTGAGGACCATTTTACTGGGCCTGTAAATCATGTCAATTAGTACACAATGCAGGCAATAGGTAAACCTTACCCTAATCAGTGATGCACTGTCACTATGGTCTCATGAGAAACTGGGTCACCCGTCTCAGGAATGCCTTGGCTGGATGATGGGTGAGCTTGTCAAATTGTAACAAAATGTCAATAAACTCTTACATCCGTCGAGATCATTGTATTGGCAGGTCATCCTGTTCCATAGCTGACAAGAGCTCTTGAATATCTAGCCAGCAGTCCAGATTACAAATGTGGCACTGAAAAGGCACTGCAGGATTTAGAAATTTTCAATTGGTTTGGCAGGCCTTGTGACAGTAAACCATACATTCTGTGCATGGGATCACCTCTTGTGCAATTTCATCTCAATGTCCATTGGAATCCACACCACATCGACACAGAACATGAAGCAGTGTAGCTGGTGCTGGCGAGCTGGATATGAGGGGCTCTGGTATTGGTACCACTTCAGGGAAGAGTTTGGCAGTGACTATGGACATGGGAGAGTCTGGTATACCTCGGGGAAAGAGTTTGCTGGTGATTAAGTCCTCCTCCAAAGAAATGAGCTCATCCTCCTCCACAGGATCAAGCTTGTCCTCCTCCACAGGATCAAGCTCATCCTCCTCCAGAGAACTAAGCTTGTCCTCCTCAAAGTCAAAATCATCAGGGACAGCAGCAATAGCAGGCAGACATTGACTGGGAGGCATGTGGTGTTCCATAGGAGCCTCACCCAGAACAAATATCTCCTCCACATCATCCACACTGTCATGTACACTTGAGTAAATCCTGGGTGCAAATTCCCACATCTTTGGGCTAGCAGAATATGATGGAGCCCAATGGCAGTCCTCCTGCACCATCAAGTTGAAATGGGATAGGAGGCATTTTGGCATCTGCTCACTGCCAGCAACTTCAAGGTAGTTCTCCACGTCAACACCCAGCTGCATTTGATATCTTAAACACTGGTGGTGCGCAAAAGCAGACTGAGCCACCAGGCCACCTTGCAACCTGTATATAACAGCATATGTCCTATATCCAGGCAGCACTGGAGGCTGAGCTTCAGTCATGAGTTTGTTGACACCCATACTGTTCCCAAAAACCCACTGACTGTACCCAGCATGTTGCAGGCCATCATATGTAAAGACAACCTTGTTCTTCTTCCCTGTTGGGACAGTGCAGCATGTGATGAAATGATTGTGATTTTTGAAGAGACATGCTACCATTTCATAATGCATGCCATTGTCGGGAGGGCTTTGTTTGTGCAGGGGCTCCAAGTACCTTGGAAAGTCCCATCAGCATACCTCCTGCTGGTCCTGGGGTAGATGGGTCTGGTCTGCGAGCCATGGAGGCTCAATGGTAAGAATAACCGGAATTGACATCCAAAATTTGAATGTCATGGCATGCTGTCCACATTCAGCACCTCTCCAACATGAGGCCCATTCTCCCTTTGACAGTGGGGATAAAACTGTAAGACTGTACAGCCATCATTGGATCTTGCCACTGTAACTTTGGAAATCGGCATTGGATAGATTTGAGACAACCGCACGCTCAGGTATGCACCTGTGAATCCGAATGTGATCAGGGCAATCAGATGTTTTGGAAGAAACACCACAAAGATCCACATGACAATAGTATGGTGTAAAGTAAGGCCGACACTGTTTGTTTACCTTGCTGAGTTGTGATTTGCCAGGAGCAATCAAAGCTTGAAACCATTCCTGCACACCATTGAGATCATCTCTACATGAATAGGTTGAATGTATGTACCAGACCATCTTGATAGCTATCAATCTCACCACTTACCATGCCTGTGTTGTAGAGGAAAAGATGAAACTCATCCCACAGTGCCCCTAGCTCCTTACAGGGACTGCCTGGTTTGAAGATTTCATCAATTGGCCATTGTCAATGCGACTTGATAACCTTGAAGAACATCCACATCAGACTGTGCCCCTCATGTTGTGCCTCATCCTCAAAGAGACCTGCAAAAGCTTTCCAGTTGCCATAGTTCAATGCAGTGAACATGCCTTCCAAACTGGCATCCAACCAACACAAATTGGTGGCCCAGGGATAGCTAGGTAGCTCCCTAAATTTGGTGATATTGACAAAGGAGAGTGCATGATTTCGATTGTAATCTTTGGAGGGAGATATGTTGTCATAGAAGTCTTGCACCTGTTGAGTAGACATGCCAGGCATTTGGGGCTGGTCAGCTGGACCTTCTGGACTAGAGGGATTAGGCATGGGGATGTCCAGTATACGTACATGGTGCCCCCAACCTCTTGGCAGTCCATGCAGGATATCATCCTCATTGTCCACAAGTGGTGGAGAGTTGTCCTCACTGTCCACAGGTGGTGGAGAGTCAATGTCACTGTCCACAGGCAGTGGAGAGTCATTGTCACTGTCCACAGGCAGTGGAGAGTTGTCCTCGCTCAACCATGGGAGGGATGGCTTCTTCTCTCCCTTTTTCCCCTGTTGGTGAGTGGGGGGAAAAAAATCCATGGTACGATCAGGAGCACATCCTTCACAGGGCATGCTGGCATACAGGGTTATGCATTTGGAGGTGTGTTCTGGGTCACGCAATTTCTTGTTGTGACCATACTGAGCTTGGTCCCATCATCATCGATTTAAAGGAGGTGATCCATGTCATATGGCAGCACCAGCTAAAAGGCAAACCAAATTAATGACACCAAGTACATGGTCATGAAATAGTCACTAACTCAAAGTGCAATCATATAAGCAGTGGTGGTACTTTTCAAAGCTCACTAGACCATCCAGTCCCTGTATAATGTCATGTATTTTCCCAACCAGATTGTATAATTTGTAGTGCATCGCTTCCTCCACATTTGTGCTGTCAGGAATTTCATCCCATGTCCAGGTGTTCATCTGGCATTGAGATGGAAATATCATTGATGTGTGATCAGGACGCATCCACCATTTCAGCCAGACTCCAGTTCGAGGAAATTCTTTGCATATCTGCACAATGGTATTGGTGTATTCTCCGGGGTCTGTGATACACTGCAGTCTCTCCATCAGCCTCGTGAAGTTGCCAGCATGCTCTTGAGGCACAACAGCAGCTATATGCCTCACTCTGGTGGCCACATTACGGAAATGCTGCAAACACCCTTTCAAGAGTGTCTTGGCAGCAGTGACAAGTTCCTCATGACTCCATCCATCTTCCCATCACATCCAGAAGTCCAAAAATGCTTGCTCAAATCCAAGGCATTGTGGCTCACTGAAATCCACCACCTACATTGGCATGTCAGTCATAATAGAGGCAATATGAAGCAATGTCATACTCCTGCAAACATTTTGTCTTGAAGTTCTTTATTCTTTGCCTCTGTGACCTCAGCGATGGATTCCAGTACTTCCTTAAAATGAAGTCGGTAGTGCTTGGCTGTGGTACCATTAGAGACTGTGAACAATCCTGGAACCCAGAAATGGAGATCCGGTGAAGAGGCAAGTTGCTTCATGCAGCCAAAAAGGACTCAAAATGTGAGCAGAGACTACCAACTCTGAATCACACTCCAACCCTCAATGCTACAACCACACACAACAACCACACACTCTTTAGTTCGTGGGGGATTATAATGCGATAGAAGCAAGCAGTGGAATTGATAAGATGGGTTCTAGGACCTCAAATATGCTTTAAACAGATGTGCTCTCCGGTTTTCTAGACTTCTCTGAGTCTAAAGACTTTTATTACAGGAGGTGGTGACTTTGTCACCGGGCCTCAAGGCAATAACACAAATGCACTGTCCCAGATGCAGAGCGCAACACAATTCGCCCTTAAAACACACAAAACTAACACAAAACCAATGCACTCTAGCTTCCTAACCAATCGTAACTCCACAGGGTTTGAACCTGTGCCAAGTCAGAGAAACCTAAAACACAAAAACACCATCCCACAAGCCAAAGGGTTTGAACCTCTGCCACTTGGGGAAAAGAGTGCAAGCTAATCAGCCCAAATGGTTTGAACCTCTGCTGACTGTAGCTTCATGCATCACCTGAAACCCTTCACACACAAGAGCGCAAGCGCTCTGGCCTCCCAAACGTCCCCTAGATGAACTTAGAGTTGATCACACTTCACACAGAGCTTTTTACTGCTGTGAACCAATCTCTATATTTGAAGTCTCCCCCTGCACCAAACTGAGAGTGTCAACTTTTGCTTACACACTACACAGTGGGCACCAGCTGGGAACTTGCTATTCTACTGTGTATCTACTGTATTTATATGTGCTCTCCATTACAAATTGAATCTACACATTTGGTAATGGTCCATGCACCATAGAGCACTTCCCCTGTGGGTCCAAAACTCCTCCCTCTAGTGTCATTCTGACTCAGTTCCTTTCTGCCTTCAGATTTGAGTCCAATCGACTCACTGCCTGGTCAGCAGAGAGTACTCCTTATATTCCCAAGTAGCACATGCCTTTTCTGAGCCTTGTTTTCAGGAGAGCACACCTTCCATGTGCTTCCCTGTCATCCACCTGTCCGAGGGCACATGTGCTTTTGATTTTCCTGTACAGCCACTGTACCATAGATCTAGAGTGCCAGCCATTCTCCTATGATATCATTGCGCTCTCCTGTGCCTGTTGATTCCTGATCAACATCTCCCCTCTGATTGCATCATAAACACCCATTTCTTTGAGTAGAGCACTGCTAGTGTCAAGTACATCGACTCTATGGCCAACAGAACCCATCTGGTGTCTTGTTAAGACCTGAGCCTTGCGCTCCACCTGCTGTCACCCTTAGCAATGTAACTGCTCATGCTCTATACACAAGAGCGCACCCTTAGGTGTTTATTTGACTCACATGGACCCTTGCATCATGTTAATTGCCTATTATGTTCGCAATTTCATGGGTAGACAGCCACTTGGCATGTCACTGGTGAAAAAACTGAGGTGATGATCAGGACCTAGATGCTGATAGCCCAATAACCATGGGTGCTGTCAGTGAGAATCCCATTCAGACCCTCATGCAGAGGATTGTCTAGGATGTCATGCATGAGCATGTCTCACATCCAAAGTGTTTGAATTGAAATGATTACAACCTGGCCGGTAGTTTGAACAGTCCGAACCAGTCCTGGATGCAAATGCTGCCATTGGGAGAAATGGTCTAGAAAGACATCTCCTCTTTCTACCCTGCCATTTGATTGCATCTGGGTATGCAGTGGCTTCTGAGATGTCAGCAGCCCCTCTTCCAAAGCAGTCCTGTCTCCTTGGACCTATCATCAATGCACCTGGTCCCAACTCCAGATGCTCCTCCACAAGTGCTTTGAATTCAGACTCTTCATTCCATGACATGTACAGCACAGAGGCCAGACATGAATGAGTGTGTGGAAAGCCATTAATATATCGCACACCACTGTGCCACTTAACAGTTTGGGATCGTGCTGATGTGCTCAGTGACAGGCAGTGCGCAAAAAGAAACCTGGCTCTAGATCGTCAATCTAGAGTCTATCTCTCACTCTAACACACACACACTCCAAATCACCAATTGAGTTCGAGGTGGAGTATGGTAGAAGCACTCTTAACCTAGATTTGATAGTTCTGTCTCGAATTCAACTTCTATTCAAGGCTTTGTAAATGTTTACACAAGATACACTATTGTGACAGCGTGGTATAAGTGCAAAGGGATTTTTGTAGGTATATTTGAGTTGTTTAGACTCAGATAACTTCGTCTAGGTGCTAAAACACTGATCTAGATTTACTTTTAAACTGAAACAATCAAAGAAGACACTGGTTCTACAAAGAGCACACAAGTTCACAGACTTGAGACAAAGAAGCATGCAGACTTCTACAAAGGATACACAGATCCTGA
Source organism: Armillaria sp. CMW 4456 (assembly GCA_028551335.1). Classification (NCBI taxonomy): domain Eukaryota; kingdom Fungi; phylum Basidiomycota; class Agaricomycetes; order Agaricales; family Physalacriaceae; genus Armillaria; species Armillaria sp. CMW 4456. The sequence goes on along the minus strand of JANDKJ010000075.1, from coordinate 89,272 downwards.
CTTCAAGTACACAGACTCTAGAGCACACAGGCTCTTCGATTGTTCAAATTCTAAGTTCTCTAGGCTTTTCTACTTCATCTAGATTGATGCTTTTCACTTGGTTGACTTTGTAAAACTTATTCATGCAGTCGAGGACATGCACTTATAAAATCCTTTATTTGACTTGGTAGCTATGAGCCACTAGCACAAATGAGGGGAAATGCTTTCCTGCTGTTATGCATCTAGATGGCAGTAATTTATAGTATTCTACGTCTAGGTATAGGGGTCTTGTATCTAGATCATTATGGTATGATACAAGCTTTATTTTACAAACAATGAGTCATGTATTTCCAAGAATTGCGTGATTCTGAGATGTTTATTCATTGTCTCAGAGCTCCTGCAGTTTATTCTATTATCTAGGAGTGCCCCACTGGTCCATAGGTCCTCTGTTATTCAATCTCAGAGAGCCATATGGCTTCCTTATTCATTCCTTGCAGCAGTGCACAAGTTGCTGAGGCGACCATTGATCTTCTAGATCAATCAAGGGTACCGAGATTGTATTCCATGATTGTGAATTGATCACATCATACATTTCGATGCCTGGTACACCTATTTTTATCTTCTAGGGTTGTGGGCAATGCTGTCAGGTGGTCTAGATCATAGACAACGACCTTAGGTTTTGTCCTGACTTTGGTAGAGGTCTTTTTCATAAGTTATCTTTTGTTCCATGGACTTAGAGATTGATCTAGATGTTCATTTTACTTCATGTTTGGTCTACTGTCATGGCTGTGTCCCCTAGGTTTGACTTAGTGCATCTGTTTAGGTGGGGAATAGTCTTCTGATTCAAAGGCATAGAGGGTTGGCCCATCCAGGTACTGTCCCTGTGTCCGTTTTGACTCCAGTTAACTCAACAACCAATCTAGTAGTAAGCTATCAGTGTGAAGTCTCCACTATAGCCCTCAATACAGCGTCTAGATCGCAAATAATGCCTTATTTTTGCAAAATTTGTGGGTAGCCTGATACCCAGTGTATCAGCACCTTGCAGGGAAAATGCTCCAGTTCAGAGCCACAATGACACTCGGCCTTCAGCTGCTTATCAAGACCCTCTTTAGTTGACTGTGGACGATAGATCACTGAGCATGTGGAATCCTTGCAGAGGATGACCCCAAGGCAGAGTTTGTTGAAGTACTTGCCTCTTTTGATCATACTCGAGAACTTTGAGCCACCTGCCATCCCACCATTGTTACAGCTTGCCCAGTGGACTTGTAGGTTTTTGGTATCCTCATATTCCTTGTATGTGAGGTCCATCATGAATTGACTGGATGGCCATCCGTTCCATCCGTCCTCGAGGAGTGACAGAGAGGTAAAAACCACACCTCTATCGATGCCTCAGTGTGCCACAGGTGCAGGCTGCAGTATGAGAGGGGTGTAAATGGTCAGGGGAGCCAGATCAGAGAGATCTGGTTGCGACCAATGCACAAAATCATGAGGGAGAGAACTTGAAGGGGCAGAGTGTGGTGGATTTGGGGGTGGATTACCCTGCAGTGATTCGCACAGGTGAGCGGTGGGAGTTGGGATTCCAGAGGGTCCCATGACTGGGTTAGACAAAGCGGTGATGAGCCTCAGGGCTCTGTACACTCCAATTTCGTGGATTTATCCCTTTAGCAGACTTTCAGCAAACCAATCATTCCACACAAGCCCATATATACTTTATAGGGCTTTTCCGATGCTTTTCCGATGCCAATACCTCAGCAATACTCCAAAAACTCCATTTTTGACCTAAAGCCATGGATTTAGCGCCGCCATTACCAGAATAGGACTTAGAGCACATTGCTGACATCTCCGGCATTGATGCATCAAAGCACACAGGCGCAGCCATGTGAGCGGAGCTTCTCGACATTGATCCGGTGATCATAGGGGCTTCATCACAGCAATTTGACGATTTCCGCAGCACGAACACCCTTTGGCGACTTCGGAATTAATTGGTTATTGCTGTATAACCACAAGACATCGATGCACACAATACTTTGGCGGTACTCAGTCATTTCCGATGAGTATTCTCAACTCCGACACTATGAATAAGGCATAATCTAATGCCGGAACTACGATAATCAATGGTGCAGACATGAATAAGACAATGCACAAGACCTGCTGTATAGTCAGAAGGTCAGAAACACATATGTTAATGCATAGCCTCTAGATATACCACAAGGATGCCATTTATTTATATCTTACTATATAAACACAGTAATTTCATACTGTACACTAGTTACTCTCTCTATTCTGTTCCCCCACATACAGATATTGACTCGTTTACCTCAGTAACTCACCCAGCTTCAACAATACTGATAGTACATGTTTAATAGCAATTTCGTTAGCCACAAAGCTGAGCTTGATGTAGTTAAAGCTGAGACGCTTCACCACCATCCATCGACTTAAAACCTTGACTCTCGTCATTGTTTTACTTCATTACTGGCATTTGCTCAGTGTTAGTAAGTGATAACCATGCAGTACTCACCTCTTTTAGTTTTATAGGAAAGAATTAGCTTCAATTTCACAAGATCAGATTAGTTTTAACAGTTTTCATTTTCACAAGACATTAGTGAACCCATTTGGGTGTCCTGAGCAGATGAATAGTATTGGATAGTTGTAGGGCAGCTCTATTGTGAGCATTGCAAGGATAGGTTTTGAACAGATTTAGTATTGACATATTGACAGATATAGGGCAGCTCTATTGTGAGCTTCGCAGGAAATAGTATCGACCAGTTATAGGAGTCGATTTGACAAGAAATAGGACCAGACAAAGGAAACAAAGTATAGTTTTGACAGAGATTGACAGTTTATAGGAATTAGGGTGAACAGAATCGTCACAGATAAAGCCAAGACATAACCAGATAAAGCCGAGGAGACCAGAAATAAAGACAAGACCTGCTATTGCACTGCCATAGCCACAGAAACATTGACACAGACCCATACTGAGACGATTAGGAGCTCATTTAATACCGGCATAATACTGACAGATGTTTTACACATCCCAGTTTCTTTCCCATCCAGTTTCCCAGTTTTATGACACACACCAGACCAGAGAACAGAGACCAAAGGCGACTCAGAGCATCAGAATCTGTAGTAACTTCTCACAAGACTAGAGAGGAGTCCCCCCCCCCCAAAGACGACAAGCCAGTCAATGTAGGACAGCCTGATTTGTCCAGTACTGAATATGTATAGTGCTTTGCCGGTGGAATCGACATGAGTACAGAGGTACTCAGAAAGCTTGCACACAAACAAACAACACACCCGAGGAGTGACTTACGAACAAAACTAGTTGTTCTGTAATACCGACACAAAGCCGAGACACCACTATTTCCATTTTGGTTCTTCGCATGGCGATATTCCAGAAGTATCCGACAACTATTCACCAGTTTATGTTCAGAGATCACTAAACCATCTGACCACCTCATCACCATGGTCATAGATCTTACCCTCAACCAGATAACAAGACCCTCAAAGTTTTGAGGATTTGACTGTCCCAGGGTGGAGTAGTTGTTGAGGCAGGCTGGTCCTCTCAACCTGGTGTCTTTTGCAGCTAGATGATTCAGGCTCTTCTTTGGGCCTATGGTCCATTCGTGGGACCAAGAGGGTCTTGTAGCCCCAAGGATGTGAGGTCGTAACGATTCCCACTTCACCTTTGAACTGTCCATGATGGAATTTAACCCATGAGCCAGTCCAAATGGAAGGGGAGGCTGTCAGGGACCATAGTGTACACAGGGTGTCTGCTGCAGGAATAGGGTGGAGCTGGGGATGCCAGTTTCGAATCACAACACCTGGAATCCCGGTGAGCCATGTCCTCAGAGCAGGAGACATGTCTGCCTCCAGGCAGACTTGTTTTGCCACATTGGGCATGATAAATGCTGCTTGGACCCCATGGTGCAGTTGAACATTCTGAGCAATGTGGAACAGGATGATATCCTCCATTCCAGACTGCATATAAATTAGCACCAGCCTTGCTATTAAAAAAGGCGATTGAACATACCTGGCATGATAGAAGATATAGTGGAGGTGCAACATCCAAAAGCTGATGATCAAACCCAAGCAGTTCGACCTCTGCTGTTCTCAATGTGTTGGCATGTGCCTGGGCTCTCTGGAGAATTTCTCTCCATATTGTTTCATCCTCTTGGGTGGAAGAGGGAGCAGTGAGTTGAACAGGGTGGCAGAATCCTCGGCATCATCTGTGTACTCTTGGCTGTCATCGGTAAAGAAATCTGATTCTTCCTGAATGAAGGTCGATTCTTCATCCTCATCGTTCTGGACTCTGGCCTGTAAGTTGACAAAGACAGACTGTGTTTCATCATTAGTTAGTGTCTGTCAGATTTGCACTTGGTCATGTACCATAGTTTCTGGATGAGAACAGTGAAGATTAGCATGATGAAGAGATACAACATTAGTATGTGACTTACACTGATATTTGGGTTAGCTATGTATACTGAGGCATTGAGTGGGACACTAATATGAAACAACCTAGTAGGTTATGCATTGTTAAGTTAGGTTCTATATATTAGACCAACTCAAGTATACTTATGACAGAAGTGTTGAAGGACTCAGTGTACAAGTTATGGTTTGAGGTATTATATTTGGACTATGTTAGGTACAGGTATACTACTGGTCCACGTCAGATGAGAGAGATGGGACCTTGATGGGATCTATTGCACCAATGATTAGTTCCAACAGTTACCAAGATAGAAAGAAAAACTTACATAAGTGTGGTGATGTGATTGATAATGAGCTGTTTAAATGTCTGCCGGACACAACCATGAGCACCTACTTGGGCGCCTATGAACTTGGATGTGATGAGTGTATGGGTACTAGCCCACATGCTGAGTATTCGTCATGGTGTGTTATTGTTCCCATGCAATTGATGGCTGTGGTAGTCAAGTTGGTTTTCATCTTACTTAGGATAATGATAATGATATTTTCTATTTGAATGTTGGTCATGTCAGATGTAATATATAGGTGTACAAAAAAATTTGAATTATGTAGGTCCACTATGAGGACTACTGTCTTCCCTTGAATACTGATACACTTATTCTCAGATCTAGAAAGGGAGTTAGCAAACTTGAGGCAAAGAAAAAGTAGCAGACGTACCATAACTCGTTAGCTGCATCATGAGTGCTCATCGTTGACTAGGTGCCATGGGTAAGAAAATTCTAGTGGAGGACATGAAAATTAGATGGATGGATGGATAAGATAGTGTAGCATACATACCGGATATCCCTAAGTCCTCCTTAGGCCATCCTTAGGCCATCCCAACCCTGCATCATTGTCATTCCTTTGAAGATAGGGGTAGGCACTGTGTGGCTGTTGGCATGGCACATAGATGATGGGAGTATAAGAAGAAGAGGGGAAAGCTTACATCAGTGATTGTAGTGGTTTGTTGTCAACCAGTTTAAATGTCCGCCGGGGATGTCTGTGGGCTCTTACCTGGGGAGCTTTGGCCCTACGTGACAGAGGTCACATGAGTGCAAATGACATCATTTATTTCAAATAATGAGCACTACACATAGTAATTACTAGCGCTCACCTATTTGCACTCACTTTGGGAGCACTAGCATTTGAGTGAGCACAAATGGCTGAGCACTAAGTGCAAATAGGTGAGCACATTTTTCTCTTGGCCCTTTGTTCAACTGACATCATCTCAGGATTATGTTATCACAATGTTGATCATTCCACCATTTTGTTCACTGATGGACAGCCTTTTGTCCTTCTCCCAACTTCTCTCTTCTTTGACTCTCAGTGACAGTAGGCAAGTTCCTAATGCTTGGTGTGCTCAGACTTAGGTTTCAATTTGTGTACAGGCACTGCAGCAGCATGTGTTTCCTCAACTCCTTCACCTGCTATGATTGTCTGACTATTCCTAGGTGTCTCTTAGCTGAAATAGGCTATGTATCCATCTTCATGTCTTTCATGGTTGCTGCTCTTTCAAATCACTGGGATGAGATCATCTCTGCAAGTGTGAACTCTGCTCTGCTCTATTTGGATATAATAGCACACATTGCATAGTCTATTCCTGCTCAGCCATTGTGCATTGTTCTTCATTGCTCTATATGGAACATCAAGCAACTGTTTCTTGATATCACCATACAGAGTGTATGGCATAGAAAAATATTAAAGACATGTTTGCATGGCCAACATTCTAGGGAAATGTTACAACTAGTGCATTCTTGCTGGAAAGCATGCTTTGATTCCTTTTTCTCAGAGTTCTAAAACCATTCAAAAGCAAAGCACCCATTGCACATATGAGTTTAAAGCTGACCTTGTTTGTTTGATGACTGTGTGATAAGGCATTATTTATAATGGTGTCTTGATGAACTTGTCCCATGAGTGCCAAATAAATGATGACATTAATATATCTCCTGATAAGATAGCCAGTACATGTTCTTTTTTGGTGAGCATGGACATAGTGTTGCATTTTATCCAACATATCTTGTTTGGACTGTAAGCCTTTCTTTTGCTTTGGTTTCAACACATCACTGATAGATTAAATAGATGTAGTGATGTTTGCAAACAACTTTATAATGACTTGTCAAGGCTAGTTTCCATGACAGCATTCTGTTAGTTGTGAATTGAAAAGTGCATCCACAGCTATGTTTGTGTAGTTTGGTTGTCATTGAACAGCACCACTCTTAGATCATTGTGACCATTCATCCTATTCGTGTTCATTCCCAAATTCATTTTGATATAAAGATGGCCTTTGTGGTATGAGCCCACTGTTACAGTCCAATGTTAATACATGTATCTGAACAGCATTGTCATTTCAAAGGAGTGCTAATTAATATGCTCAAGATCCACTGTTTACTTGTTTCTGAATAAGTTGGTATCAAATCTTTCACTTCCTCCATTTCCACTTTTCCATCCAGAATATGTGGCATTGCCAATCAGACATTGTGTTACAGTGCCTGTCTGTATAAACAGTTAAGAAAACATCCTTGCCTAGGCCACCTTAGTTGGCTCCTTTGCATGAGAATCTAAGGATTTCCATTTTTGCATGCTCAGTTATGTGGCAACAGCTGAATCAAGAGTGGTCATGTCTATCACAAGTTAGGGAGATTAAAGAACTGGTTCAAAAGATCAAATATAGGTTTGAGGAATTGGGCATGGAGATGGATGTTCCTGGCTGTTCTTGACTTCAAACATCACTGTTATGTGTCCAGAAAACCCTAGATTTCTTGTGTGAAGTGAACCTGTTAGACCTAAACTTCACATGACTCTAACAATGGCAAACAACCAGTTACTTTGCATTCAAGTAATCCCAGAAGTACCACTTGCTAGCGTAAAGTGGAGCCTAAGTTCTTAGTCCTTGGCTTGTATGTGGAGTGAGCATAGGCATAAGTTGGTATGAATTAACTTAGCTTGAAGCTGGTCTTTACCAGCAAGAGCATAGCTACTTAAATACATGCTTTGTATGTTACTGTTGTACAATATGTGGTCTGGGTGTTTGTCCATAGAGAAGTGACCAGTGGGAGTGAACAAAGGTCATCAAATGAGTTGAGAATGGTAATGACAAGGGGTTCAACTAGTGGGGTGAGTAGATGAGTGAATGTTGTGAATGAGTCAATGATAAGATGGCTAGGTGATGTAGTTGATTGGGTTAGAGGCAAGAAAGGGGCTAAAATCATAACAGAATCTGTAAGATTAGAGCAGGAAGTCCAGCATTTGTGGGATGGCAAGTCAGGTCAAGGATATTGGAATGGATGATATAGAATGCAGTGAGTTCATACAGATTGTGAATGAAAACTTGCATGAAATTCATAGATGTAAATATGAAATGCTAACTATCAAATGGTATGTTGATTGGTATTACCTCCTGCTGGCAAGCATCAAAAATATACACAGAAATCACTGGCTGAAGACAATGAAAATTGAACAACAATGTATCCTAAATGGACTATATAGCTCAGCACTAGAGCTCAGCATAATAATCCTGGATGGAAAAACATCTTTCCATATTTCTCCTGCCTGATGCATTCTTCATATCCTATGTAAATTCCTCTATAGATGTAAGAATCTTGATTCTGTTGTCAAAGACATACACCATATGCAGAATCTGTATGGACCTGGAGCTTGAGCATCTGAGTGGTCAGATGTCTGCACTGTAAATCTGTGACACAGAGCATGATGTCATCAGAAACACCCTTCATGTAGCATTTCTCTGCAGGAGACACTACACTGATCATCCTATGAATGGATATCACCATGCCCATGTCTGGTATTTCCAGAGAATTCCAGTGTTACAAGCTGTTCAGTAGTTGTGTCTTTAATGCGTCTCATCTGAAGAAGGACACTAGTTGAAGAGGCCACCAGGATGTGGCTAAGTCCAAGTCCTTAAAGCATTCTGTCAATGACTCATCAGTATTTTGAGGGTTGTAAGACTTTAAAGTAATTACCTTTGTGTTTAAAGTAAATATAAATGTAACAAAACACCTTTGTAAACACCCTGTGTGTTTTCATCAGTAATTTTGAAAGAAACACATTGTATTAAACACCCTAGTAATTACAATTGGTGTTTTAGTCTGGGTGTTATATTTATAAACATTTGACAAAATACCTATAGTTTACTCATTATATTCTTCTGTTATTACATCTAGGATGTTACCATTTTTATCTTCTATTGTGTATGAATATATTGCTGTCAATGTCATTCTGCTAAATGAAAGTAAAATGTCAGTATTCTATACAATTATTTCAGAATCTTCAGAGATACAAATAGGAAAATGGATAGCTCTGTAGGCATATTTACAATGGGTTAATGATTTTATGTCAAGGCAAATACCACTATTTATTGTGTTGTTATTGTGTATCTTCACTTCTCTAAAATTAATCATATTTTGGCCCTCCTGTTACTATAGTATTTCAATGTAATATCTTGTGATTTTTCTCCAAATTATAGTATTTTTTTGAGTATTTTTAGTTAAGAAATAAGGCAGATAGTGTTGTTGTTATACTAGACAGTGAGGGAAGGGGCAGGATTGGTGAGCAGGAGGGCATCATAGTTGGCTAACAATGAGTGGAGAGGCAGGTGGGTGTAGCAGTCATGTGAGAATGACATCATCACATTGAGGAGCCTATTATGTAAGACTGCTGGACACAGACAATTACAGTGCATGTGATGCAACAACAAAAATAATTACATCTAAAAAGAACACAAATTCTCTGGCAATTCCCACACAATGAAATCAACAAAAGGAAACCATTTTCAAATTTACTCTCACATACTAAGCTTGGCATATTGGCACTACTTAAATCAAATTATTCTGGCAAACCCTGCACAGTCAAGTCAAAAAAAGGAAACTATTTTGAAATTGAGCCTCACATACTAAGTTTAGCACATCAGCAAAAAACTGAAATAGGCAATACCAAAATGCAAAAACCAAAAAAAGAAGTCAAATTGAAATATATATTCCAAAAAGAAAACAATTACCTAAATAAAGAGTTATCTTATCTATTCAGCAAGCTCTGCAATCTTAAACCTATATAAGGCAATTTTTTCACCACTAAAGACTGAGTCAAGGACTTGGAAATGGACAAACTCCCTGAGTTCACAACAATGACCTTATAAAGAAAGAATCATGCTCGCATTGGATCCTCTTCAACAGATGCATTACTTCATTTCAGTCATAGATGAACTTCTCTTAATTCATGACATCTTCTGAGATAATTCAGTAAGGAATTGTCCAGTTCATAACATCTTTGCCATATGATGCATTGAAGAAACATGTTCACCTTGCCCAAGGCAACCCAGAATTCATCGGGTATATGAAAGCCAACTGGCACATGGAATCCCTTTAGGCTCTAGGCTAAAGTAACTGCCTGAGATGTCAATTTCTTGTAAAGAGCAATGTTTGCCATCAGGAACAGCACAGAAGAGATCGAGGATGGAAATGGAGGAAAGAAACTTATGGTCCTGAGTTTGAGTCTAACTAGAATGGGACTGTTGGTGAAGATGGCAGGAGAAAAAGGGAAAGATCCCTTTCCTTGAATGGACAGATGGGTCAAGCCACAAAAAGGTGCACAAGGGACATGCAGCCTGTATCCCTCCCACAGTATCAAAAACCAGTGTAAATCCAGATGATTGCTTAGTGAATGAATAATTTGATTTATTATCTTTGAGCCCAGCACTGTCATATCAAAATCTGTCCAACTGCAACACTGAACAGGTGTTCAAAATGTCTATGAGAACTGTACTCACTAGAGTCTTTCCAAAGCTACCATCTGCTAGAGAGCAGCAAAAATAAGCCTTCCTATGGTTCCATAAACCATATCTCTCTTCTTCAACATTGACTTCAACTCATCCCAATAATGCTTGGAATCTGACTCAGGGGACAGAGAATACAACAAATATAAGTACAATGCTTGAATGAACCTGACCAGTCATCGTCCCTTCAAAAGCTGTTCAAAAAATTGGATTGTGTTATATTTACCCTCTCTGATCCTCATGAAATCTATACTGAAATGTTTGAAAATATGTGGCATGGTGATATGGCACAGGCATTTGCACATCAGCCAGATAGCTCAGCAGATGCCAGTGCCAGGATCAGCCTGTAATAGACATCAGCATAAAATCAATCATATAGAATCCTAGCTTGTGCTGACAAGGATTTCTTCCAGTAGCTCTGTAGGTAAGACCAAAAGCAACATGAAGGTCAATGGCAGGAGATACAATAAGTGCCTTGTAAACCCCAGCAGGCAGGAATTACCTGGCTGATTTAGGGCAAGCACAAGTTTCCATTAGCACTGATAGCAATGGTAGAGTAGAGCAAGTGGAAGAAAGCTAATTGCAAATAAACATGGGAGCCACTTCCACTTAACTTTTTTTTTTACAAGAAACAAAAATGATCCATGACTTCTACCAACATTATCTACATACTTGTTTGATTTGTTGCTACTGGCATGGCTGTCTATTTCACATGTTTTTCTTATTTGTGAGAAATTTGTGAAAGGTCTTGTTGTTTGGTAACATCACAGCTATGCCCTATTATTAATTGTACTATGCAGCGACCTTCATATTCTGTCTGTCTGTTACCCGCAGTCACCTAACCTTCACTGCACTTACTATGTTCCACCGGAAAAGCCAGCTCTTCGACCTATCCAAACCTTCGGGGCCACTCGATGAGAAATCTTTGTCTTGATGAATTATGGAACATGATTAAGACTTATTGTTCCTCCCGGGCCAGAGGCCTTTGTTCCACCTGAAGATCAAAGTCCAGGAACGCCACTACGGGATATAAAAGGTCCCGTTGCGGACGTTTTCTTTAGCATATCCGAATTTTCAGCATCTGAAGTCCAATCCTTCAGACAATCATGGAAATCCTTGTAGAACAGGTGTGTCGTGTCGGTACCTTTTGTGTCTGTGGCGTGCCCACTAAAACGAATGCCTTTCTTTTTGTTATAGCATCAACAAGAACAGTACAGTTGCGACCAATGCAACCTGAAATTTGAAAACAGCACTGAGCTCGCAAATCATCAAAAGTTTTCCGAAGTGCACGTCGTCGACATGTGAGTTTCTTCTCGTCTTTCATCTTTTCCTGACCTTTCCTGGGCTCATGACTTAATTAGAAAAAACCAGCAACACGAATCATCGTTGTCGTAAGTACATCCCGCTAGTTGTTGTCAGATCTTGAAGGACTGATATCTTCTCACAGCGCTTCACAAACTTCGGATATTCCGGCTTCAACAACAGAAGCAATACCCGACTCTGTACTTGACGAACTTATCTTTGCGAAATCGGATGATGAATTCTTTTCAAAGCACTTTCCTGCTTTACACGCCGCAGGCTTTTGCAAAGTATCTCAAACGCCACCGGATATGTCTGATGATTTCTGGTTTTCCATCCTGACATCTCCACCAGACTTTGGTGGAAGTGACCTTGAGGCTTTTGCGCACTCTTCGGTCGACTCTCCTGTCTCGGGGGCCGCTATCGATAAAGATCGTTGAGCACCGCTAATGAACGTCTGGGTTCGCACTTTGTTTCACTGCAATTTGATGACGTTTGTATAGCACCAATTTTCTTTAGTGTCGATGTTTGTATATTAAAAGCTCTGAAGAGTGTCACAGTGTACTATATAACTTGTTGACCGTAAAAGAGTTCGACTATACTTGACGTTCGATAGAACTTTGTTAGATAAGGTGGAATCATACCGGATCAGAACCGAATGACGAGCGTTTTTGCTACGCTTTAAAGACAAAAGAGTCACTCATATATACAATAGGGGTTGATGGACAGAGTGAACCAGGAGGCCAATCTCTTGTCAGAGGGCCCTTGACAATTGCATTTTCGTATTTTGTCACGGGGTCCATGGGTGCTAGAATTAGTATCTACCATAATACATAATATTTTCAAAAACAAATTGAGTGTTCGCACTGCAGACAAATTGTCTTGCTGTCCAAGTGGCGAAAGCACAGCCCCAAAACGTAGGCTAGGCGGGGATTGTGGTGTGGTGACTAGTGTGAAAAGTTAACTGCGATCCAGCGTCAGTTATCGTCGATCAAGACTTTACAATTTTGCTCCCATGGAATCAGTTAACTGATCGCTTGCGGCGACTTGCCCCCGTCCGCAATATTGACTCTGCTTATAGAGCCCAGCAGAACTTCAAGTTGTTAGGACATACGTAGGTCAAACTCATGATGCAGAGGTTTTGCACTTGCCGTAAAGTCCTGCATGTGATGGGTTGCGAACATAAGCGAAAGTACCATCCTTACACCGAAAATGGAAAAGGATAATCAAATAATGGGAACAAATAATCATACATAACGCGACGCGCTTCCTGGTCACATGGACACATCGCTTCCTTTCCTTTCCTTCCTACCACCACCTATCCCGTATCTGTGACATGTCAAGGCGACATGCATCCTCGTGCTTTTCTTGTGGTCAGTTGCTCACCTCCATCCAAGAGGAGCCTGAAGATCTTGAGGACTGCGGCCGTGCTTTAGAGTCTGACGATGACGACTCGGACGACTTGGAGTCTGGCAGTACAAGCAAATCTCCTTCACCAATGGTACAAACGTCGACGCGGACGACACCTGAGCTCGACGAGTTCTCTGATGCGCTTCACTCCCGACTTGAGGTTGAGGCAAAACGCGATGGATTTCGTACCTCCTGGATTCGACGATCGTCTACTATGCCGTCTTTCTCTCAGGATTCACTCTCTTTGTCGACTATAGGTCTGAATCGACTACGTGCTTCCGATACATCAACTAGCTTGGATTCTGAGTTCTGTTTCTCGCCGTGCTTTGTAGATGAAACGACCGTCCAGCGAAAGCGGCGCCGAGACGACTCTCTGGAAGACGCTTGTAATACCTCCAAAAGAACACGATGTAATGACAATGAGTGCGATTACCTTTCTTTGTCTTTTTCCCGTCACTGACGTCTTCTGTATAAGATACTCAGCCTGTACCGATGAAAAAACTCCCCCGTACGTGAATCAATGCTTTCTTTTCAATAATGTATCTCATACCTCGACGAAGGTGCCAGGGCACTAAACGCTCGCACTCTGGAAGACTCCATGATACTCTTTCTCCGAAGAAAAAACCCCGACTGGCTCACCGGTCCTACTCAGCCTCACAGCCAGCAAGCCTGCGACGTGCCCAGTCACTCAAAAATGACTTTCCACCCTATTCATTGAAACGCTTCAGTTCCAGTTCAGTTACATATGTCCGTTTCGCGTCCCTTCTCATGTAGAATTCGAACTTATGGATCTTTAGACGCGTATAATCACCCCGACTGCTACATTTCGTATTCCTCGTCTCGGTCAGTTCGCTTCAGATGCTGGATGGGTACCGACTGCTCCCTCTTCACCCGAACCTCCCCCTGTACGGAAGAAGAACGTCAGTACGCATCTCCCGCCGGAATGGTTTCTTCCTATAAGGCTCAGCCCTGATCATTCATTGTCTGTACCTATCATTGCGCCGCCGTCCGATCGCGAAACAGTTCCTCCGTTGTCGCTTGATGCCCAAGCTAAACGTCGCTTAGAACTTTACGTACTGAGGGAACGTCAGTGTCATAAATCTTGGGAGTTAGCATGCCCGAAAGAGAGCGGACTTCAAGATTGGGAAGATGCGATTGGCATAGGTCAGAAGTTTCGGCGGCAAGTTGTTGAATGGATTCTCGAGGTATAGTACCCTGTTCTTTGTTCCCGCATGTTTGCTACTGAATCGTAGGTTATCCCACGACGTCAAGATGGTAAGGATCTACACGACCAACTTACGATTCCTTCTATTTCAAGAGAGACCCGTTTTCATGCCGCATACCTTTTCCTGCTGTTTTTCTTCCGTTCTGGTGGAACGGCAAAAAAGGAGTGGGAAGGTTTTGAAGAAATGGTATGGGACATGGCTGTTGGTGCCATCGCTGTTAGCGTCAAGGTGAGGTGTAGTTGTATGCTACTACCTTGTCGCCAGGTACTGATACTCTTGCTCTAGTATCACCGAGACTTCCTCCCACCCCTACTCCCTATATACGCTTCAAGTTTCCAATCACTTGCGCCGCATGAAATGGGGTTCGACGAGTTGGAGGTACGTGGCTTTCTGTTCACTTTTTTTTCGCACACCGACGTCCGACGTAGGACGCTCAATCTGATCTTCTTTCTGCACTTGGCTATACTCTCGGTGGAACGCCGGCAGGCATCCTCGATGAGTTATGGGATGCGCTCCCCTCTCTACGCGAGTTGTTCCCCACGTCGTGTCCGGGCGACGACGGTGGAGAGTGGGATCTAGTGCTGAGAGAAACATGGAGATCGCTATTGATTTCCATCTTAGGTCCGTTCCGTCCTCCTATCTAAATCGAGTGCTAATATTTGCCTACTCGTCTAGAGCCTGATATCTTGAGATTCCCGATATCTCTGCTTTCTGCAGCAGCGGTCAGCGAGGCTATTTCGGACGTTCTGGTACACCGAAAGGTCCCCGACGGAGGGAGAGACGAAGCTGCCGACGGGTTGTTTTTAGATATCCAGGGTGTCCTGGGAATCGGAGAGGTTGGTTTGGTTTTTTCCGTCATTTTGCAAACCTGACGAATGAGGACGGACAGATAGAGATTCTGGAATGTCGGAGGTGGATTATGGCTGTGAAAAGGGATTGGTGTATGCTGTGAGAATAGACTGTTACTTGCTCTTTCTGGGGACGTGCGTGCTTCATAGATTGTGTGTTACTATTTAGATGTAATGTTACCGAGTGCCTTTTATCTCGTTGAACTGAACCACCATTGGCAATTCCCTCCGTTTGTAAGAATAACTTGTACAATAAAACACATTTTCCTTAATATTTAACATTCGAAATCGTTGTGTGGACTCAAGTCAGCCTCTTGCAATAATCCGGGTTTCCAATCGGGTTCTACAAGAGGAGGGGGATCAGCACAAAAACCCACGCATCCAAATCACACTAGCACGCACCAAAGCCCAATTCGGCATATTCACCACCCTCCCCGAGCCCCCTCCCACCGCGAACGTGAACACGAACACCATAACCTAGTAAAGCCACTCAGCAAAACGCGAATAGACAACTACACATGTGGACGGGGGACTCACCTGTGTCCCCCCATCGAGCGCAGCACTCATGAGGAAATTATACTTCCTGAACCACGCGGGTCGGTAGCGCCGGAGGTAGTACTGAGAGAAGACGGCGAGGCAGAAGGTGGTGAAGACTGAGGAGTTGATGCCTACGCTTAGGTAGCCGAGGGTCCCTGGGGTCAGTCTGTCGTTAGTATCGTGGGTGGGAAGAGGGAGAGGGAAAAACACCCTTTAGCGAGCGCACTCACAGCAGAGGATAGGCGTAACAACATGGTTAGCGCCCAACTTGGGGTACCGAGCGTGGAGGAGCCAGAAGGGGAGGGGCACCGCCAGGCCGATGAGGATCGATAGTGGGACGATCTACCATGGCGGTTGGGTGGGTTAGCGGAGTGGGGTTATGCATGTTGGCTGTTCGAACTCACGCCGTATCGCCCACTGGGAGAGTAGAGCTCCTTCCCTAGAGCGCCCCACGACACCGCATCGCTGTTAAATGACTTTTTTCCCACGCTCCTCCGTCAGTGTCTTGTGGTGGCTGCTAGTGGACACGTACGTACCTGGACTTGTTGACCGGACCACTAGCCTCACCAACATCATCATCAGCAACACCCTAAGAAAAGGGAAAGCGGGAAAGTGGGACGCACGACGTTGTCCCCCTGCACGTCGAGGAGGATCTCCCGGTGTGCGGAGATGATGACTTTCATGATAACGTAGTTGAGGAGACCGCCCTACCACCCCAAGTCAGCAAAGTCACCCGGATAGAGGGGGGGGAAGGGGGGGAAGGGGTGCGTACGACGACTGTCCCGGCGCACTGGACCGCGAACGTCACACGGGGCGGGAGTTTCGTGTATTGTCCCTAAGTAAAGAAGAAGAGTTATGGAAGATGTAGGGCAAGGGGGGAGGGGACACACCATCTTGAGATCCCGAATGAGCCCGCGGGCCTGGTTGAGCGTGTTGGCGCCGTAGAGCGTAAAGTACATGTTCGTCTGTGGGCTGCCGGGCATCATCGACGCGCCTATGATCTGCATGCCAACCATGTCAACACGAGGCTAGCGGGGAGGGAGGGAGGGATAGGGCGCACCTGCACGAGACTCTGGATGTCTGGTACGAACCCGGTGATGGCATACACTGTCACGACGAACGGGAGGAAGACTGCTGAGATGATGATGGCTGGAAGGGAGAGAGAAAGGGTTGGAAGTAGTTAATAGTCATTCCGAGGAGGGGGCATACCGACGATCAACCCCCACCACGGTAGGCCCGAGTCACTGGTGTACACCGTCGCCATAGCCATGGCGAAGCTCCCGAGAAAGATGGCGGTGTACCACCACATGGGGACTTCGCGGTAGACTTTCATTTTCTCTAGGTGGGGATCGTAGCTCTCGCCGTTCTGTGGGAAGGGGGGTAATCAGCAAGCAGGAATCGGAAGACAAAGGAGACGGGAGGGGGGCCTCTGACCTTGTACTTTTTGACAACGTCGATGATGTCCCTGCCGTACCACAGCACGACGTGCATGATCGTCGCACCGATGGCTAGGTTGTTCCCGATCTTGGTGAGGACTTGGGAGCTTGCAAACCACGGGAGGCCCTGTACGAGTGTTTGTGTTAGTTAGTGAGTTCGTTGTGTCACCAAAAAGAAGAAAAATAAACAATCAACCCAAAGCGCGTGCCCTAAAAAAGAAGGAGAGGAGAAGGGGGGATCACCTGTACAGCCAACTTCTCCGGGTCCAACCTAAAGTTCTCCTCGTTGAGGATACTAAGCTGGTCGTATAGCGTGCCGTTCTCGTAGAAGAGGGCTTGGGAGAGGAAGGGGAAGTTTTGGCCATTCCAGGTGTTGCGGGCGTAGCATGCGCAAAAGGCTATTCTACAGGGAGGGAGAGGGGGGAGGAGGTCAGTTGGTGGTTGAACGACGGGTAACTTGGAGGAAGGATGCGCACATGCAGATCATGGTCCCAAAGTATAACGACAGTTGTGTCGATATCGGGGTGAACCTGGGGGTTGGGAAACATTAAAGAGAGCTGGTGCATAGCACAGAAGACAAGGCATACAAAGCACCCATGCTCCCTCCCCCAGAACCTATGTAGTTCCAATCGAAACACAGCGCAAACAACCCAAGCCCTTCGTTCCCCGCAGCACCGCCTATCCAACGCAAAAAAATAAAATCAGCACCCACCCCCTCAGAAAAAAACCGGAACACAAAAAACCCCCTCACCAAAAACCCTGGACACCCACGCACTCTCCCTCATCGCCAAACACCACACACTCACGCCAGTAAGGGTCGGGGCCACATACTCCGGGAACCATTCCCACACGAACACCAGCACAAAGACGCTCCAAAAGAACTTTACGCGTTTTTTTTGGAGGAAGAATTTTTTGCCGCGGTGGAGGGCGTCGAAGAGTTGGACGGTGGGGAGGAGGTTGGGGAAGACGATGTAGGTGGGGTAGACGAGGAAGGAGCGCATGAGGCCGCCGAGGCCGTAGCCGATGAGTTGGCTGCCGATGAGGGTGAAGATGCCTATGGCCGCGTTGGGCTGTGGGAAGGGAGGCAGTGGTTATGTAGGGTGTATAATGAAAGGTGAGGGGAAGCGCACCTGGATGCCATAGTACAAATCATCTGCCGCGAATATGCTTATAGCCAACGCAGACTCTGCTGCAGTGGTAGAAAAGATTGTCGTTGCGACGTGTTCCTTGATATCTGCATGCCAAGGGGATCTTAGAGAAAAGACACTCCGCATGCATCTGCCCACTCACTAAACGGACCGGGATTCATGAACCTCCAAAAGGGCGTATCCCGCGTCCTCAGCCTCTCGACGGGGTTCACCGGGCCGGGGATGATGGTCTCGAGGGCGATGCCGAGGATGTACGCCAGGATCTGGAGGAAGAGCTGCGACACAAAGACAGTTTGGGGGCGGAAGTACTGTGCGGGTTATTACATCGGCATCGCACGGGGAGGGGAGGGGAGGGGGGAACGTACAAAGATTTGCCCAAGCACGGCACCAAAGCAGGAGAGCCCGACACCGAGGACCCACATCCGGAACGTCGACGCTCGCAGCGCAGGGTCGTCCTCTAACGAGATAAGCCGCGTGGCGACATCCAGGTCCGTTTCTGTATAAGCCCTGTCAGTCAGAGGGCTAAGAGAGAGGGAGGGGGATCTCACCAATGGGCCGCTCCTTCCCGTCCTCGCCCATGTCGATCACCCGCAGGTCGTCGTACACATCCCCATCCGAGTCGCCGCCATGGAACGAGACAACATCAGCAGAACCCCCGTTCGCCTTCTCCGGGTCGATAGGCGGGTGGAGGTGCTTTTCGTCAGAGTCAGAGTCGGAACGGGAGCGTCTGCGTTCGAGAGGGTCCATCTGGTAATCGGTGACCTCTACACTCAGGCTCAAGAGTATATATACCATGCCCCATACCCTAATCAATCCCTGTCCCCCCCGTCCCCGTTCCCGTCCCCCGTTCCTGCAGATTGTGTGGGAGCGCAAGGAACGCACTAACCGGTTACCCAAGGAACACCGGAAAGCTCGCGTATTGCATCCGCTGACGTGGGTGAGATCCCCGAGGGTACCATCTAGCAGGGCGTTCCCAGCCCTTTTGTCCGGTGTGAATCCTCCCCCTCGTAACCGTGTATGCGTGGAAGCTTTATGCAGCAGTACACCCGTGGGCTTATCGCAGTGTCGACGCTTTGCATGTGGAGCCGTTCAGCGATAGCGAGATGTCCATGATACGCTGCTAGTGCGTCCTCAGGGTGCGTGAATGTTCAGTTTATTCGAAGCGAGGTCCATTGCGATTCGGATTCGGATAGCGGAGTGATTGGGGGAGAGTACGAGATCGAGATGACTGGTCGGGGCCGGAGGAAGATCAAAAGTATCTATCAAGAATCAAGAAAACGCGAGCAACAAGGCTGCGAGCACATACTTACCCTTCTCACAGTAGTTCCCACAACTGAAAGGAGTAATGGTTTTCCAATACCCTCACGGTCCTAGTCCCATTCGTTCCCAGGCTAGTAAGCGGGGGGCTTGAATGAACTTGGCTTGAAAAGTCGGAGAAGGGACAGCGAGGTACCAAAGCATAAAAAAAGTAGGCGGTAGCACGAGGAACGCGGAGATTTAATGCGGGTCAGCGTACGACTGTCACGGTCGCGATCAAGAAGTTAGTCACATGACAATGTCACACTTTTGGCCGGGACCACCCTCAAGTCCCCATCATGCCTTGATCGTCCTTCAAACGAGCACGCGAACACAAAACTTCGAGGTCCCGACTTGATGACATGGGGTTCTCTCGTTCCAGGGCTCACTAGTAAAAATGTTTATTACGATTTACGGGTTTTTGACTCCGCTGTCCTATTAACGTCACGGTTCCTCAGGGCCATACCCCAGCTCAGTCATACACACACCAACGCGAGTCGTCAGTCCCGAGCCTCTTATCAGCTCGCCAGGCTGTTTAAAACCAGGTTACACGTACCGCAGTGTTCCGTTTGCGCATGCGATACAAAGTCACGTCATCTCGTTAAATGAACCCGAAAATCATTGCCCAGTACGTGTACATTTCTTGATGGCCGGGGGGGCCTTCGAGAAACTCACATCCCGTCGTCAAAGCACACTTCTTGCAGGGTCCCCCTCATCGCATATTAATTCACGCTTGACTTGCATCATTCCGCACGACAAGTTGGCTTATTAGCCGAGGGAGTATCAGAAAGACTTTAAAAACACCCTACACACGAAATCCTCCCCCTCCCCACCATCTCCCTCAGCACACACCCAATAACCAATACCAATGCAGGTGGGAGCACGTACCCTCTCAGTTCATTTCGCACACTGGAAGGAGTAACGACTCACCAATACCCTCTTTTAGAAAGCTACAGTACACCCCGTTCGTTCTCAGGCCCCTCCCTCGCTTAGTAGCCTGAATGTTGAAAGCTTCAAAGGGAGTCCGAGTCGGAAGCATAAAAAAGTGGGGGGGCTGTTAGCACGAGGAACGGAAATTTCAATGCGAGATGACGAGGTCAAGGTCAAATTGGTCATCACCCCTGATCGCACGCGAACCTTGATAACACGAGGCCTCCTCCGCTACTAAAACGTACGCTTCTATAGTCCTCAGGGCCAACCACCTAAGCAACCAAAAAAACAAAAAGCTCCCTTATCAGCACACCGGACTGTTTACATATCGCGGACCATACCTCCAGGCACGCTACAATCATCCCGTTAAATGAACCCGAAAATCAATGCCAAGTACGTGTACACTTCTTGATGGCCGTAAAGCTCTTTTTTTTTTTTTGCCTGGCACTATCGCAATCGCAACTTGGCGCGAGATGCCGAGTCTTCAATTCACTACACACCAAAAGACTTACACACCCTACAATGCACCCTCCGTGTCCTCACCTCCTAACCACCCATACAGATCCCTCTCAATTAAATTTGAAAAAACAAACCAAACGAACAAAAGAAACACCTCTGATCGTTGACCGCCGCAGGAGAGCAACTAGCCGGCATGCTGGGTTGCGGTAACGTGATGAGACTAGTACTCATTTGCAGGCAGCCTAGAGCCCTACAAAACGTTCCCGCCCTCATTCCCCATCTACGAGTTCTTGGGTGAAGCAAAACATCTTTCTCCAACACGTGATATGACGAAGGATGCTACGAAACTGGATAACTCCCTCCTGAATTAAGATGGGTTCATCTGTGATTGGAATGAAGTAAATGCCCCCTTCGTTGAAGAGGGATCTAATGCATGCATTGTCGTGTTTGTTCTTCAGCCCAAGGCTGGTGTTTGGATGCTTGAGGTTCTATCGGTGTGCAGCAATCTAGGAGTATGGGTAAAGGACACAAGTGCAATTTGAAGACAATATCATTGTGAGTGCTCCTAGGACTGTGTTCCCTTTTTCATGGGTTTGACGAGACACAAGCTTGCAACACTGGACATAGGCGCGGCGTAGGATGATCAGTGCGGCGTCACACAGCTTGCAACACTGGGCACAGGCGCGGATACATCCATTCGTAGGATGATCAGTGCAGCGTCTCCCTATATAAAGGGTATTTCCGACCCAGAGGAATTTACGCAGGGTAAGAAAAATGCATCAGGTAGGAGAGATATGGAAAGGTGTTTTTTCTATCCGGGATTATTACACGGAGTCCATTTTGAATATGTCGTTGTTCAATTTTCATTGTCTTCAGCTAATGATTTGTGTGTATGTTTTCGACGCGTGCCAACAGGAGGTAATACCAATCAACATACCAGTTAGTACTTGGCATTTCGTACGTACATCTATAAATTTCGTACAAGTTTTCATTCACAATCTATACGGACTCACCTCATTCTATATAATCCATCCCAATATCCTTGACCTGACTGGCCATCCCACCTACATGTTAGCGTTAAGGCGTTAATATAGTCTGCGTACGTGACAGGCATGGGTCTTATTGTCTTTTTCTTGTTCTTGTCATTTTCGTTTCTAGGGGTGGTCACAGCCTGGGGTAAGACAACGCCACAAAAAATGTCTTTTGTGTGGAAACATTACCGACGCGTCACGGTCCCGTCAGAATCTTCGCTTCCAATCCGGACATACGACGGTGGGACCAGTATGACTGGTTGGACATTTTGCGAATGCGGTTGAGGCAGAAGGGCCATGGTGGAGACCCACGTAGAAAGATGAGCCAAGAGGGGTGTAACCCGAGGGAAGCGCTGTGTTACGAGGATTATTTAATCGATATACCATAGATCGTGTGAGCATATCACAAATCCAAGGTAACATACTGGGCTAGGACTGGCGCTGTATTTCCTGACGATACTCAGAGCAAACTGCGTTGATTAAATCTCAAGTGCAAATTTTGTTGCTGAGAATTATGCGTCGGATACTTTCTGTGCTCGCTTCATCGATTTTGATCGATACATACCTGCTATCACAGATATCGTCAGGGAAAACGAGTGAGCTGAGCACGTCTCTATGCAAAATGTCCTGCATGTCTCGTACCATGTTTTGCATGGAAACTAGACCGGAGGTCATGAAGTTGAAAGTAAGAACGATCGCCATTTTTGTATCATGGCAATCATGGAAATGATTATCATTCTGCCTAATCAGGTAGATCAAGTCCGTGAGGGAGAGAGAAATCCACGTTCTAGATTCTACGGAGAAGACAATAGAAGGTACAATACATTGGCAATATGTCGACGTTTACCACTTCTCGTGCGCGGGACGCACTGGGGGGAGGCCTTATATATCAGCGCAGTACCAAAGACGAATAAGAGACTTACGGTCCAATTCCCACGTCCAGGCGGAACGGGGTTGTCCGATGGGGTACAAGTAGGACTAGGCATGACGCTCAACAACATGTCCAGTGGCGACAGATAACTAACGTACCTTGGCTATGCTGTCTGGAGACAGCTTGATGTCCTCCTTCTTTTCCCACTCTGGATTGCTACAATGCTCGCAGCGTGGGATAGTTAACATACTGCCATCAATGATGGCCTATAAAACCTGATTAGTAGGTAGAAACAACCAGGAAGAGGAATCAACTGACGTGGGACACATGGATATTCTGCTTTCCAAACTCCTTCACAAGGCTCTGCGACAGTGCCCTCAACGCGTGTTTCCCAGTAGAAAATGCACTTGTCGTGACATTCCCTCCAACGCTAGCCGTGGCTCCTGTGAAAATCAACGACCCTCGCTTCCCCTTCTAATCGACTTGGTTGACCTGGAACGCTTGAATGACATTCTTCGAAAACGAAAATGCGCCTTCAATGTTAGCTTGTGCCACGCCTTGGACGTCCTTTGGCGTGACATTGAGGAACGGTTTCCAGACGTCGTGTGTGGCATTATAGAGGGCAACCCGGATAGACTCGCCTTGGTAATGGGCACCGATTCGAGAAAAGGCGCTACTGATGTCCGTGGAGCGGTAGGACGATATAGGAAACGGGGCAGCAGTCCCACCTCCAGAATTGATCTTATCTGAGAGAGCTTTGATGGAGTCCGCCCCGTGAGCGACGAGGGCGATGGCGTAGCCTTGTTTAGCGAAGAGGAGACTAAGGATAATCAGATTACCATAGTCAAATCAAGATCGCACGGAAAACATACGCGGCCGCCGCTCCTGTACCCGACCCAGAACCAAGACCTAAAGGCGTCAGCAAGGTGGAGACTGCTACAACTGTGACGGCAATTCACCTGCGATAACAGCTACGGGTAAGCTTGGCGTGTTGGAGGTTGAGAATGAGAGGTAGTGAGACTGAGAGACCGCTATTCATTTGCGAGAGAGATGGCGGAATCATCAGGTAAGAAGGTCCTTACGAAGCCATCTCTAATGCTCTGTCATACCGTGAGGTAATGTCCGAACTTAGCGCCATAACGAGGGTAACTAAATATTAATCAATTCGTGGAATCAGTGTTGCACATGAAGCATGGTGTATGAACTAGATGCAAATTGAGAGGGACAATTGTGCAAAAGCGTGCAAAAGGCAGAAATTTAGAAACGTTGCTCTTGTTTAGCATGTAGTAGATGCCGACCTGCCGAACAACTTCGTATCTTCCGATAAGACAACAATAGGACAACATCCACGAGACCTCTGAAAACGAGGGACGATGTTCCAGGCAGTCGAGTGAGGTGATAAAAGATGATTAATATGTATGTGGTATTTGATAGGTCTTCAATTCTGCCAGGGTAGAATGATCAAGACAAGATCAAGGCTGTTTACAGTATGCGAGTCCCAGCTCTGCCATGTTTCCCTCTCATAACGAGTCCCTGCTATGTTGATTCTGTGCATCTGGAGCACCTGCGCCAGCATCTTCATCCACGTTGTCTTGAATATGGTAATAATTAGACTCTTCAACGTCTCGCTCTTCCACACTGTCTCCGCTATGTAAGCTTGAGCGATGAGAGTGACTTCCGAAGCGAAATGAAGAAGCAGTGCTATTACTCCAGGTATCATCAGGTCTTGCCTGGCCTGCCGCTACTCTGCCAAGGATCCATGTAGGAGCAACTCCCTTTATTACATTGACATTCAGAAGCTTTGACTCTAAAACAAGGAATAGACATACCCGTATAACCCGAGCAATGGCATCAACGTAATCTGCTGATAGTTTTCCGTGTGCAATGAAAATGATGAAGATGATGAGTATAAATGAATACAAGGAAGCAGATTCCACCAGGATTTCAATGGTGCCCCGATAAGTCTGAATACCACTCCATCCGTGTTCAGCATATGTAACAACCTTGATAATGTGGTAAATGATAAGGACAGTGCAGAGAACAGTGGTTGAGAGAATAAGAGAAGTATATAGAATGTGCCACATAGCAGCAGAACCCATTGATGTATTCTTCTGTTGGCTGACCGACTCCATAACATAGAGATATATGCAAATCACTTTGGCAACTTCATTATAAGATGTCAGTTAAAATTATGTGATCGGATATGAGTAGCAGACCTGTTCCAATGACAGTGCAGAGAATAGGGAGAAGAACAATTAACCATCGCCGACCCCAAACAATCCAGCATCGCCAAATCTCCGGCAGGGTCAGTCGAGAAACATAAATGAGACTTCAGAAAAACCTACCATAATGGTATCCACAGTGATCGTGGCAATCATGCTAGAAATCTGAACCATCAATTGTGTCCATAAGAATGATGTCCATGTAGCTTCATATGCCAGGAACACCTCCGAAAAGTTCCATCCATGCTTTATGAAGGCATAGTTCACACTCCACCATTCAACTGACAGGGTAATTATTGCTTCCATGTAGAGGAATATGATAGCAAACACCATGACAATTTTTCATTGTCCAACTTGGAACTTGAAATGGTTGGGAGAAACTAATAGACTATGTTAGGAAGCATTAATACTACGATACAAATAAAAGGCATCACATACACATACTCCAAAATGTGATGGCCAAGATACCTGTATACATTCCTGCAGGGCAATTAGATTCTGAATTTGTTGGTCAACAAAGCATACCAATCATGAATGCTTCCAAGATAGTTCTGTTCAAGTTCATGTCCATGTTATCAAAAATGACATTCACATCTTCCCTTCTCATGCTCTGGATATTGACTGTTGTTGACATTCTGTGGGTAGTAATTACCTATAATCAAAATGGTGAGAAGGTAGATGTAAGCACAGTTAACAAGAGATAGAAGAGGACTGACAAAATTTGTGGAGATCCTGACTTGGGTTTTATACTGGAAACTAGCAACACAAGGTGTTCATCAAAGATTCCACATATAGATGCTCGTGCAAGTGGCATCATCTTTTTCTCAATAGAAATGCTCTTTTCCTTGGGGGTACAGCTTTGGGTAGATAATAGAGTGATCTCAGCATGAGTCTGAACACCAATTAGACCATACTAGTGATATCAATCTCTCAATTACACAACAACATCATCTCATCACAGAAAATGATGCAGATCTAATGTTATATATTAGATGATACTATTCGTGTTCTGTGGATCCTGTCTTGAAAGTGAGAGCCACATTCAATAAAATGAAGATGTCAAAAATACAAGAGGAATCAGGTCTACTGACTATGGATGCATTGCTTGAGGACTGCACCAGTTCTTGTTGCCCAGATCCATTTTTCTTAGTGTCACATTGTATAATCTCAGTAGATGACCATCTATCAAAGACTTTATGTTACAATGGATACACTAACACAGAAATTTCTTAATAATGCTCTAGATTTTTATGGGGGTCTAAGATGACTGACTTGGAAGATTTCTTGTGGCTCCTTTGGGACTATTGCCTCTCTCCTTTAAGTTATTATGGGTAGCTTCTAGTCTGGCATGTCGTCTGGAGTACATTGAAGAACTATTGCAAAGGACTTCCAATCTCATCAAACTCACTGTTTTGAAACTCAACCCACCACATTGACCAGGTAAGTGCCCTAGTTCCAAGAGTTATCATTTCTAACTGTGACCATACTAGTTTCTCTCTGTCTTACCAGGCTCCTATCATTTGCAATATGTTTTGTATGGAATCCTGATAAGACAATGATAAGGCTTCTATCCACACCACCTGACATTCCAACCACACTAGAATTCCTGTCTCTCTGGGACATACACCTTGGGTCAATGAACCTACTTGAACCATTGACCACATTGTTCTTGCAATCAACTTGAAATTACAGATTATGGCTATCATTACTTCTATAGGCATGAGCGTTGGGAATTGGATGAACTGGTTCAGGAGATAGATGTAGTATGTTGAACTAAAAATGGTTTGAATATTTTTCTTGAATCAGCATGTCACAGTTTCTTGTTGAAACAAATCTGAACCTTTTGCATTCCTCCATTCATATATAGAAATCTATATAACAATGGCCAATGATATCCTGGTGATATGCCCCAATTGAGTTTATATATAATGCAAGAAGTGTGCATGCAAAGCCAGATAGCATGTTTATTATAGTAACAGTCAATGTGCAAACATTCCAATCATATTGAAGAGAGGCTGATATATTACTGCTCAATTTTGGACAAATTTCACCCTTGATAAGATATAGGGCCATTTAGTAGATAGTGCCCATTCATGAGAAGAGCCTTGGAAGAGCTGCACTACCTGAAGAGCTGGAATAGGCTTTGATTGAAAAATATATGCAAATGAGAATCAATCATGTGTACCAGCAAAGTGAGGTAATTTTGTCAAGAAACACCTGAATTGAAGATGTTATTGACTGCCCAGCCTTTAGGAGATGCTCATCATGACAAAAGCGGTTGCTGCCTAACTGAGCATGCAAAACAGAAATCCTTGGATTGTCATGCAAAAGAGCCGGTTAAGGTGGCCTAGGCAAGGATGTTTTCCTTACTATTTACACAGACAGGTGCTAGAACACGATGTCTGATTGGTAACGCCACATATTCTGGATGGAAAAGTGGAAATGGAGGAAGTGAAATATTTGATACCGACTTATTCAGAAACAAGCAAACAATGGATCTTGAGCATATTAATTAGCACTTCTTTGAAATGACAATGCTGTTCAGATACATGTATTAACATAGGACCGTAATAGCGAGCTCGTCCTGCAAACGCCATCTTTATATCAAAACGAATTTGGGAACGAGCACGAATAGGATGGATGGTCGCAATGATCGGAGAGTGGTGCTGTTCAGTGACAACCAAGCTACACAAACATAGCTGTGCATGCGCTTTTCAATTCGGAACCAATAGAACGCTGTCATGGAAACTAGTCTCGACTAATCATTATCAAGTCATTTGCAAACATCAGCACGTCTATTTAATCTATCAGCGATGTGTTGAAACCAAAGCGAAAGAAAGACTTACAGTCCGAATAAGGTATGTTGGATAAAATGCAACACCACATCCATGCTCGCCGAAAATGAACATGTACCGGCTATCTCGTCAGGATATATATTGACATCATCGTTTATTTGGCGCTCGCGGGACGAGTTCGTCAAGACACCACCATAAATGATGACTTATCATACGGTCATCAAACAAACGAGATCAGTTTTAAACTCACATGTGCAACGGGTGCTCTTCTTTCGAATGGTTTGAGAACTCTGAGAAGAAGGAATCAAAGCGTGCTTTCCAGCGAGAATGCACTAGTTATAACGTTTCCCTAGAATGTTGGTCGTGCAAACGCGTCTTCAATATTTTTCTATGCCATACATCCTGTATGGTGATATCGAGAAACAGTTGCTTGATGTACCATATAGAGAAACGAAGAACGACGAGCAACAGCTGAGCGGGAACAGATTATGCAATATGCGCTATTATATCCAAATAGAGCAGAGCAGAGTTCACACTTGCAGAGATGATCTCATCCCAGTGATCCGAAAGAGCAGTAACCATGAAAGACGTGAAGATGGATACATAGCCTGTTTCGGCTAAGAGACGCCTAGGAATAGTCAGACAATCATAGCAGGTGAAGAAGTTGAGGAAACACATGCTGCTGCAGTGCCTGTACGCGAATTGAAACCCAAGTCCGAGCAAGCCGAGCGTCAGGAACTCGCCTACTATCGCTGAGAGTCAAGGAAGAGAGAAGTCGGGAGAAGGACGAAAGGCCGTCCATCGCAAGTCCATCAGTGAACAAAATGGCGGAATGATCAACATTGTGATAACGTAATCCTGAGATTTTGTCGGTTGAACGAGAATCTGAGGGTGTCGTGAAGATAGCGCTCATGAAGATCTGAAGTGTCAAGGGGCTAGTTTTTGCGATAGAGAGAGCAGGAAGAGAAGGAAATCGGAAGACGTTCGAAAATGGAAAGTTGTCATTGTTTGCCGGCGTCCTTCGAAGTGCCGGCTTGCTAAACACCGGCATAATTTCTCAAAATCAACTTCTACCATTTGCTGCGACGAAGGTCCACAGCACACTCGCAGCTAAGCTTCATGAACTTAACTCTCACTTCAGTTCGGCCACTTAACAGATGATGAAGATATGGAAATCATAAATACTCCTAAAAGCAAGCCCAAAGTCCAATGCTAATTTTGTTCCTGCTTGTTGTGTATCTTTCGAAAGAATCTAGATTGCTTTATTGAGAAGAGAAATATGTGGCATTTCATTGGTCTCCATTTCAATTTCCAATGATATGCCACAATTGGAGAGGGTGTTGAAGGAACCCCTGTCGCCGGTGCGTCTATCCACATGCGTGATTAGTTTGATTCCGCTGGAGGTTGTCACAGGAGGGCGCGGTCCTTAAAGACCCTAAGATATCTACGTCAGGAAATAAAGTAAACAGTACACTCTCTGCGAAAGGCCCTCACATTCCGGAAAACAACCGCGTCACGATTTTTGATTTGACAGCAGCTCGTGTTAAACAGACTCTAGCTCCAGGACACTACCAACCTTCAATTTCTCGATTTTACATGACCTTCCTTGGAGTAAGTGGATTCTGTTCAGTGACATGACCTTCTAGTGCTTACCAATTTAGTTAGACTGGAGCTCCGTTCTGGCGGTAACGTTAGACATACTTGCCCAAGATGCATGAGGGAAAAGGTTCCATGGGATTATCGTGATACATTGAATCAGACACGCCCCTGCAGAACACCACATTTATCACCCCTATTGAAGGCCGCCTCGGGATTTGAAACCATTGAGAAGAACCATGTCACCGCCTCATATGTCTTAGCGACATCTGATTACTGTTGAGCAAACTCTAACGATTTTTATAAAAGGCCCGACTGCATTGCGGTGTTTTTGCGTCCAGCCAAACACCAAGAAGAGTCAGCGACCTATATCCAATCTCACCAAGATGTTATCTCCCGCCTTCTTCACACTTGCATTGGCTGCTATTGCTATTTCGCACCCCACGAAAAGACAAACCGCTGGCGTGATCACCTCCTGTACTGTTCCAAACACCGCTGCTTTGACATTCGTATGTAAACTTCCGCGAGTCATAGCGAATGCATCCAACTGACCAATACTAGGATGACGGACCTTACATTTACTCGTACGTCTCGACCAATATGTGCATAATATTACATGCTTAGAGCGATCTGTAGACAAAATATTGTCAAGATGCTAGACGTGAGAGGCGCCAAGGGCACTTTCTTCGTTAGTACGTCTCCATCTCAATTCCCTTTGAGGATGGTGAACATAACCCGCACTGGAACTTTTTAGACGGCAACAACTGTAAGTTTTTCCACACTATCGGGGAAGTTTTGTATTCTCATACACATACATATAGATGGCTGTATATACAACGACACCGAAAGAGCGGCGCTCCAGAATGCGTACTCAAAGGGTCATCAGATCGGGTCGTGAGTAGAATATACTGTCTGGAGATGCGAGTCTGGTCAATTTACATTTCATCACAGACATACATGGGCGCATAAAGATTTGACCACGTTGACACCAGACCAATGTATTTTACTCGGTCGCATTATTTTCACAAGAATTAACTGACTGCGCATTTTTACAGTGGAAACTGAATTCATTCTCACCGATAGTACGTTTCTTGGCAAATGTTAACAACCTCCAATTCACCGCTAATACAGCCGCATTGGAGAAGATACTCGGAGTTCAGGTTGCTTTCATGCGACCGCCGTATGGGAGTTACGACGACAGCGTGTTGCAGGTAGCTGCTGCTCACAATCAGAGTGTGATACTTTGGGACTTTGAGTACGTCTCTTTTTTTAAAACAACTGGCACGGAACTGACAGCTTATATGTAGTTCCGGTGATTCTGTAGGAGAGACAGCCGCGAATAGCGAGAAGGATTACGACAACCTCGTGGCTAAGCACCCGAGCACGATTTTGACGCTGAACCATGAAACTGTTCGTGAGTACTTCGATTCTAATTATCAAAAGACATCAACCTGACTTTCTTGAATTTAGAAAATACCAGGTGAGTGGGCTCGATATCCACAATGAAAAGTCTTTTACGACACAGCACAATTGTTCTTCCACGTGCTCTTGATGATTTAATCGGTGCAGGATACAAACTTGTGACGGTTGCTGAATGTCTTGGTCGTCCACCATATCTGAGTGTCAAATCGCCTAGTGCGCAAGATGTACGTATTCGACCGAATACTTCTTTGGTTTATTGCTCATGAGTATCCCCTACTTGTAGGCTTCTTGGATCTGCACGAACACACGGTAATTAATGCCTATCTTCCTGCCTCCACAAACGTATTATCATGCTTTTTGTTATTTACTATCCGATATACCGTTAATCCTATCATGTTCCAATGTATCATTATTTATATGTTATTCGCGCGGTTTTGGGTAAGCCTTTCAATGCGTTTCTTCTAATTATAACTACAATTGTCTCGTTTTCCCAACTTTTAAAATCTCACTTATCATTGTACTTCGTAATTTCGGTGTTTTGTTTTTGTTCTTCCTGTTATGTACGCCAGCGACTCTATCAGTTGCAAAGGTGAGTATATGTATGTATGCATTATCGTAAAAAAAACGGTTGAATAGTAAGTGTGCCGAGACGAAGGAGTACACTTAAATTATATACTGCTAATCTTAATAGTGTACATGTCTTGCGAGCAACTATCGTGTTCAACAACGGATGTATTTGGAAGTGCGAATTTGAGTACGTTAACCAGACACGTTGTGACCATTATGTATTGTGACGTGAAAGAAAATTAATACCTCAAAATGCTACAACGTCAATGAAAGGACAATCAATGCATCGCATGGAATTTGTTTCTATTCGCAGCCTGCAAATTGCGAATTAAGGAAATTATGCCAAACTCATTCAATAGCTCAATTTCTGCCCGAGGTTTTCTATTTATGTCATTCTCGATATCTCGGAGACATCTTTCTCCGCAAACGACGGTGGGACCATACAGTAACGCATACAACAGGGTTCTGGGACGTGCAACGCAGCACAATATGCTTTACAGAAGAAACAATCAGCATTTTACAGGGTTAGGACGTCAAAATATGCACCTACCATCATGCATGAAACGGCGAGAATCCAGAAAATTCGATAATACATTCTCCGGGAATGATATGAACTTTGTGTGTGTTAATACGTGTGAATATTAATCGATCTGGTCAATCTTATACTGACAGGAAAGTCTCCTTATTTACTGTCACACGTAGTTGAAGATAATTTCTCTGGGAAATTTTCGTAGTTTATATGGCAGCGTGTAGAATTGTAAGAGTACTCTTCGTTACATGAATCACAACGTCTGGATCAATCCCCTGCTGTGGTTATTGAATGTATTATATATAACAACTGAGCCCATGTGATCTTTGATGTCGTTACACGAATGATCTCAAATAAGGTGAGATTCAACGCGGTTACGGTTACGTCCTTCACACTTACACGAGGTCAAGATTAATGGCTTGAAAGACCATCAAATGTCGATTCAATATACAAAATATCTGAAACAGAATTGGGCGCTTTCTGATTACAGCATACTGATAGTCTCTGTGCATTGCAATATCACTCGTTTATTGTATGGATCATCAGCTTATAAACTTAGATGAGTCTATAAGGGCTCCACTATTGTACTTGGCAAGTATCACTATACTGCGAAAAGTCAGATTGTCGCATAGGAACATTGATAACGTTGTAAGGCTTAGACAAATGAATATTTGATCATAAGCTCCGACGTCTTCTAGGAAGGTCTTTTAAACTTTCAATCCACATCTGAGAAGATGGTATTATAGGAATAATAAACGTATCGTGCATATCAGATGCCTCCAGGTGCTGCAGTAACCATCAGATTATATGTAGGAGGAATCACTACGTGGAACAATTAATATGAAAGAGCTGAAGACTCGCTACTCTAAGGTTTTGATATCTCCTTCATGATTTAGGAGTTGATACCGTTGACCAATGCACAGATCGTAGTTCCGTGGCGCGCTGGGGGAACGACTCAATTAGATGGAGACTGGTTACTATCACGATAGAACGTTTCAAATATACCCATTGAGTCGATTAAGGCACTGCATAACCTCATCAGGAGCATTGAAGCCAATTAGAACGAATAATTCCAACACCGCTTGAATATACATGGGATAACAGCAGCAACAGTTGACGGTTTCAGAATAAAGCAATTGTATTCGAAGGACACCGAGTCTACAGAGCTATGAGCTCACTCGGCAAACCTGTGAAAGAGAGAGTCCATGGCAATGAGACAAAGATGAAAGTCATAGCAACTGATGATCACTTCGAGCGGGTATAAGTCCACGATGGCAGGAACGTGTACTCGGCATGAAATCAATACACAAGTGTTCGAAAACAAGAGACGTGGTGAAACTAAGATAATTATGGATTTCAGTCTGATCGCTCGACCAACGACAATTGCTCTAAAACGATCCATAAGTATACATAGAGACATCCGATATGGCAAGCTCAAGGCAATAACAATGTTTCCTGCAGCTCTGTGAAAATGACCGAAGGGTTATCGTGGTACGCAGTATCAGTGACCACAGCTTCAGTACACATGATTGTGGCATGGATCAATGGCATGTGCTAGCCTGGCAAGCCAGCTGTATAGGCAATCGCTGTACTTGTAATCTGAATATAAAACCAGGTCCCCAGGGTGGGGGGTAAACCCCGTGTATGACAATTCTGTAAAGTTTTAATGCTCTGACTTATCCCACTGTCCAGCACTTGGTCAATACTGATGACACATCATACTTACCTATGCAAGTTTCTGAACGTCAAAAAACTCCAACAGACATATCCAACTCACGCAATGATCCTAGTGCCATCCCGAGATCGACGAAGTACGTAACTATCTATTCTACCTTTTCCTATATCGCGCTGTAACTGTGGCATTGAATCTGTGCAGATCATTGAAGTGAAAGAAAACAATTTTTTGCGTGAGTACGACTAGCATCATTTCTTGAAACTGACTATGGCCAAATTGTATTCCTCAGCTGACAGTACGTTACTGTCTATATGAATTGATGAAGCCGTAACGATTCCTTCGAGTCTGCTAATGATGGTATTCTCAAAGGAGTGAAGGATCCTAAAACGCTTATTGATATCTACGGAGGCAAGTAGTACTGTCTCTCCTAAGGGGCTAAACACCCTGAAATAGAAACGCGTCGCCATTCCTTATTCGAAAGAACTCCTCGAGCAATAAACATGTCCTAATCGGTGAAGAGAACACCAGGGTTGAATTTCTGTGATATTTCATTCACCCAAGAGGTGTATTTTAGAGACTGGTACTTAGGGGACGATTAGGTTAGAGCGGAACTCTGTAAGCAACATTTAGACATTATTACTGAAGAATCACCAGGGAAAAGGTTCTATGGGATCATCGTGACACGCTGAATCAGATGCAGGCCCCTGCAGAACACTACATTTCTCCCCCCCTATTGAAGGGTAAGATTGTGTCGTGAGTGCCGAACTAATTTTGGATGCAAGTTCAACGAACTTACAATTCAACACGGACACACATAGGAGCAAGAAAGTTCGGTCACGCTGACAGGAGATCAATGGACGAAATTCAATCACAATATCTTGAGAAGAGATAATTAACTAGGATAGCTCTGCAGTGAAAACTGAATTTACTCTCACCAATGGTATCTTGTCGAATACTCATAAATTCCAACTTACCGCTAATACAGCCGAAAATACTCGGAGTCGAGGCTGCCTTCATGCGACCACCGTATGGGAACTACAACGACGGCGAGTTTAAGATTGCCATTGCTCACAATCAGAATGCGATATTTCTGGGATTTTCAGTGCGTCTCTTTTCTACCGATTTCGAGTATCATTACTCCTGACTGTTTATATGAACTTCTGGTGATTTCGTCGGAGAGACTGCTGTGAATAGTGAGAACGATTTTTATAACCTCATGGCCAAGCATCCGAGCACGATCTTAACATTGAATCACAAGACCATCCGTCAGTACTTTGATTCGATTCATCCTGTCAATACTGCATCGACCTGATTCTGTATCTAGAAACTACTGTGTGCGTGTACTCGATATCCACAATGATATGGCTCTTACGTTGTATCGACAAAGAACGGTTCTTCCGCATGCTATTGATAATTTTATCGGTGCAGGATATGACTTCATGACCGTTGTGGAATGTCTTAGTCGGTCACCATACTTGAGCGTCAAAGCATCTAACACACAAGATGTATGCGTTTCTTCGACATATTTTTTTGGTATAGTACTAACGACGTTTCCATGAAGGCTTCGTGGACCTGCACAAACACACATTTACTTATACTGGCTTTTAGCTCTATTAGATCTAAGCACACGCTGTATTTTTATCTAGTAATAATTCTCTTGCAAATACTGTGTAACTCCCCGGGCTGTTTTCATTCTCGTATTCGATTTCGATATAATATATTCACTTTTCTTTCTCTTTCTATCCATTCCCCACTAATATTCGAGACATTCTGGTGTTTCCAGAACAGTTGGGAAAGTTTTGGAATTACGGATAAAAATATATTCTCCCTCGGCTTGTTGAGCTCACGAGCCTCGAACGATTTATGAATACTGATAGCGTTGTTTCACTGAAGTGAACTGACGTCTTTCGTGTCGATGTATCAATGGCAACTAGTATCCATCACTGGGAGATATAATACTTCTTTGCGTTGTGGCTGAAAATAAGACGGTCTTAGCTTCATCATCTCTGTCACTTTGATCTCGTTGTGCGTGACCATCCTAAAATTTTGTTACTCTCGAACATTTACATATTCATCTTGGGCGCGAGATCATATTCATCGTCAAGGGGCCTGATATCGAAGAAATTTATGTCCTCTTACTCCCTCAGTGGGGCAATCCAAAAGTCTTTTTTAGGATGACGTAAAATTCAATACGCTTTGCTGCCGTGACAATACAAGATGTAAGAAGGTCTCAAGTTTATTCAAACGTGGAGTCATACTATTTCTGGGGACGAAACCAAACATGAAGGTAAATGTATAGTTATCAAACAAGATGCATAATCTTTGGAGTATTATGGAAAGATTATGCAAGTGTAAAAAATGCCAATAGATCAATTCTGGGTGTGTTTTGGTCCTGTTACATTTGTATTTCCTCTGAGCGTGGTCGTAGTATCATGCCTCGTCTGTATCTGAGGAAAACCGCCACATATTACATATGTACAGGGTAATCCAGTGCAATATAGCTTTTACAGTAACCATTAGTATCTTTCAGAATCTCAGAGCTCAACAAGACACCCACAGCCATGGACACAGACATGAGAATGATGAAGATGACGCCTTTCATTGTTTCAGGAATGTTGTGAGTTTTTGAGTGGGAATTGTTGGGCTATGAGTCGAATTGAGCTTTTCTTATATCAGTCAGATCCCTGAAATTCTTCTTATTCCTATACACGATGCAGATTTTAGGAAACTTTACTCTGCTACGATTCTATCTTTGATACTTGTGTATGTTTCTCTAATGATGCTGATCATGAAGTACCAATTGGTAACGGTTACCCTCATGACGAGAAATTCAACATGAGTAAAGTAGCAAGTATAGATTAAAAACTCACTATCACAATAGTTGTTCTTCCAGCGTTTGCGAGTTGGCATTTGTTTCTATCAACACAAAGTCAACTTACTCTTATGGACGCAGCGTCAAAATTAGAATTCGTTCCATTTATCGATGTAGTGGTTTCATGATTTCAAGACGCATAGCCTTGAGATATAGAGATATTCATTGTATGTCACCCAGGGAACGTCTGAGGTAGCGTTGGGGGTTAGTTTGTTCCATCATCTCTGCGGATAAAAACAACTACTTGCATCATGTATCCCCTATGAACTGAGATTTCACCGTAGATCAGCCGTTACATGCTCCCTTTTCAGTTTATCTATACTCAGAGATGTAAACGTTTGTTCTATGGGAGTGATGGTTGCATTACCAAGGTTCAAACTCTTTGGCACCTATTCATAAGTACCAACCTCTCTGCCAGACGTCTTGAAAACTTTCAAACCTCCCTTGGTTTCTCACTACTGCGAGCATCAAATACATACCCTCTAGTTCTGCACATAATGTCTCAGGAACTCCCAGATTTTTCTTCCATCCAGGTACTTGCAACGCAGTTGTCCGACTCTTGGTTCAACGGAGTCATCATCGAGTGCCTAATGCATGGTCAGACTCATCGTGTAAGCCGTAATCTCTCAACTGATATACATGATACGATGTAGGGATGTACACATCTCTTCTTGCCACTGTACTGTGGAGGATAGGTAACGTCGTTGAACCCCGCCTCCACAGCAAAACCTAAAATCATTTTTCAGCGTCGAGTAACACTGCTCATGGTAGACAGACAAAGGTCCTCGCCGGGATTTCGATGATTATGTACATCATGGAAACGATGCATGTGGCAGTAAGGTGGTTCTACGCTCGGAGGGCGTTCATCAACTACGGCGAGACAGAAGAAACTAGGTTTTTTGCTCTCATAGATTCTCTCATTGCTGGCGGTCCGTTGTGGGTCCCGACCATCAGTAGTGTCGCGGCAAGCATCAATGTATTGACCGTCGACTGTGTTATTGTATGTATCTGCGTGTTTGACAGTGCAATTGTAAGTAATATTTCGAGCAGATTTGGAGATGCTGGATCATCTGGGGTAGGAATTGGAGGATAATTATCCTTCCCTCTGTGTGCACACTATGCGGGACTAGTAAGTCACAATATCCAGCCTAGGTGTATCAAATAACTCACGAATTTCAGTTTTTGATATCTTCTTCTTAATCGAGGAGCTCACGCCATTAACCGATGCAGAGGGGAAGCCTGTGACGCCATGGGGTAGCGACTCCATCAACTGGGGGGTAGCATACTATAGCATGACACTGTGCACGACGGTTATTTGCACTGTGCTTATCGTGTACCAACTCGCTCGAGCGAGCACTACCGGAAACTCTTGGAAATTCGGGCCGAATCCGTATCGTCAAGTTATGGAGATCATGGTAGAATCAGCGGCACTTTATGTCGGTGCCCTGGCAGTATATATCCCGTTCATTGCCACGAATAG
The DNA here is from genome assembly GCA_028551335.1 of Armillaria sp. CMW 4456. Lineage (NCBI taxonomy): Eukaryota > Fungi > Basidiomycota > Agaricomycetes > Agaricales > Physalacriaceae > Armillaria > Armillaria sp. CMW 4456. Next base: position 51,398 of record JANDKJ010000075.1, on the reverse strand, counting down.
TCCGTACAGTAACTACCCACAAGTGGTGCTATCTTCGGTCACGGTGATTTAGCAATTGTTTATGTTGAGAAAAAGAAATCTTACTAATATTTGGAACAGGGAATCGCCCCGACGTTGATACTCCTTCGTGTCGTATCGAGAAACTCAGACATCGCTGTGCGGCGTCAAATGGAAGGTCTCAGGTATCCGCAGCGTCTCTTATCGTCGGAGACAGCAGGAAGTATCAATTCTGCGAAGGATGATGAAGTAATGCTGATTAGTGGGGCTGAGCGTGGAGCAGTTGTATAAGCGGGATTTCACAACTGTGGTCTTAGAGATCGTAGTTAATCAACTTCAGTAGGTAGAGACATATGTAGTGACCTCATCAGTTCCGGACTGGTGGGGATTCTTTCAAGAAGTGTACGTTATCATTGGGCCAAATGAACCCAATCATCTGTTTGTTACGTCCTTAGAAATGCGATAACAAAGACACTGTGACGCTATACGTACATACCTTTCGTACGCATTTTTTGTCTGCCAGTTCAGTACGTCTGCACGCACATGGCACCGCCGATTAGGAGGGGACATTCGCCTACAGTTTGCCATCGTTTGGTATTGGTTTAGATACGACTTTGGCGGCTTATACTTTACAAAATAGATGTGGAATGAAGTACTGACTCGCATACAAACACGGGTCATGTTCCATCTCTTTGTACGACGGTAGAAGTCTCCGCTCCATTTAGTGGAAGAATATCCAGAAAAAAGTAGTTCACCATTTACGAAATGCTCGGCCAGAAGCTGTTTCCTCGGAATCAAATTCTGTTTCGTTTCACAGTTCTCTTGAGCTTTGGAAGAACTGTGCACCGGTGAGCGGATCACATTCAACTTATGAGGGTAGCTGACTTGTCGTTGTCGTTAACAAATTAGGCTAGGCTATGAGGTCTGAAGTGACGACAAGAGCCGAGTATTCTTCATCTGGACACTGTCTTTGCGAGAGATGGCCCCAAACTATCCTCGCAGTTACAGCAACATAATAACCTAGATCATGATCTCTGGTGAAATTGCTCGTCGACCTCTTCGCGTCATCTGTGGCATAGATTATCGGAGGATGATATAATACAGAGGAACATCACGTTACTCAAGTCTTTTTCTGTGACAAAGGGATACAGCAATATTGTGAATTCCTGGCGGCCATGTACCATGATATCATATACTGAAAGGTCATTTTTGAATTGCCACTGTCGCCAGTAAAAAAAAACATGTAACTCAATGGAAATTTCCGCCAGTTTCGTGAGCTACATCGAAGCATTTGAGCGTAGTTCTGTGTAGCTGTCTAGTCTACGAGCCGATCCTGCAATTTCTCATGTTGCAGATGAGTCGAGCTAGAGGCATATGCGGGAGAGATGATGCCACGGGAGAAAAAGGAAATCGATGACGTCATTACACTGGTGCTGACAAACGCGGGTAAATTTTCCACGAACATCGAATTGTGCACGTCTCTGGCCATCACTGTCTGCAGTCCCTTTTCTTTCCGCGTAACATGAAGCTTAAAGCTTACCAGGTTGATCTTCATTATATCCGCGGCGAGTGTTCGAGAGTATTTTGCCACTAGGCCGGGAACTACGTGTGAAGGGTCGGTGAAGGGGACGTCAAAGTCCGGCGAATGAGTTTGGAACCAGGACGACATGTTAAAGTGCTCATTCTCATCTGGTCTCATCGGCAATTGCAATTGTACACAGGTGAGATCTCGAGCGACCTATCCAGTCATCGTCGTAATGACCCTGAGGACAACAAAACGAGGTTATCAGTTTGCTGTTACAGAGGCACGTCTGTTTGATCTCCTGTCAGTGCAGATTCCATCGATATATCGTGAGTCATACCTACATCTCGTCAAGTTACTACTGTGGCTTAGAGCTGTGGATTAGATCGTCCGTCACTGTCATCGTCCTTTCTAATCATTTATCCATGTGTTGGCGACTGGCTCGTCCTGCTCCCGAGGAAGTCTACGGCATTGAGAGTGCTCTTTGGTGTCTAAGCTGTCTTACTATGATTTCTGTTTCTTTGTCCTCTCAACATCACAAATCAAGTCTTTTCTACCTCGTAACGAACTGACGGGTTCTTACAATTGGTCAACCCATTGTTTGAACTGCGAAAGCCTGGGTATCTCTCTTAACAACCTCATGACCTCCAGCTTGGTCGCATCCTTTCACAATGTTCTTTGTGGTCTCCCTCGAGTAAATTCATAATTTGTGCAGTTTTTTTAATCAAGACGCACAGTTGAAACTGCACCGGATTTAATCACTGACCTGATCACTCGTCATGCCCTGGCCTTCCCTCTTTGCTATCATATTAAATTTCATAGTATTTCTTTCCCAGGACGGCTCAAACGCAATAGATCTATGCTCATGGAGTCCGATGGTAAAGCTACAGCCGTCGTTCTCATACAAGGCCAGCACATTACACAAGTTGGATGCCTGTGCGAAGCACCCGCTGCTATCTAAAATCTCAAAAGTGTTTCTCATAACGTGCCGCACCATCATATCCTCTATCCCAGTACACGCATCTCTATGCTTCTGCCACCCCCGTATGTCATACGCCCTTTCTGTAAACACAACTCTATGAAAACACCCCAAGCAGCATACTGATCTAGGCCGAATGGTCTCACCGTCCACCCACTCATCGACCTCCAAAAGTCGCCTTCCTGTACCCGGGTCGATCACGGGTATACCAGGGGTATAGTCGAAGAAATGTGTCTTGATGAGGATAAAGTCCTTAAGTGATTTGCATATGGCATAGCTGAAGGTGAGAAGCTGTGCATGCGTGAGAGACACATCAAAGTCCAAGTCCGTGACCGAGAAGTCTGGCGGGTGTGCCCCGAATATGGGGGCTACGAAGCGGCTAGCTCGCTTTGTGAGGGTCTTTGACTCGGAGCGGGATTGAAGCCATGCATGGTGAAAAGATGTGAAGTCGAAAATGAATAGACGTTTGTTGTTATATCGATAACTGTCGACATCCATTGTGGACGGGTAGCTTGAATAGAATGAGGGCATCTTCTGCTATTAAATAGACTCACAAGTGATTACATGTCGAACCAACCCGGACGAATATGGCATGCCACCTTTTGTTTCATTGCACTTCATTGTCCTCTTGAGATGACTGCCATTGTTCGAACCGCAGAAAGAGCAGAACCACCATTGTATCACTGTAAAGGCGCCCCGGGATTGCGACGACCGTGTGGCATGGGGGATAATCTTTATTGCATAGTAGTCAATATTACCTTCAATGGTACATCGCAGGGCAATACGATTGCGGGCCCACCTGTTGACACATCCGTCAGGTAGTAGGGCCAAAAATCGCGTGGTGGCAGAAGCAAACCCTCCTACTTCATTCAGAGTTCAGAGAAAAGGCCGATGTCATCCGAATTTCTTGGCTTCAGAAAATCCTGTCCAGCGAGTTAATTGCTCTCTTGGAGGTTGTAGTGATGCAGAGAAACAGACTTAAAGTGTCGTTTGGTCAAAAATGTAGCGTTACGGCGTCCATATCTACACAGCTTGAAAGGCATGGATCGTAGAAGGGAATAACATAGCCAGAGTTTCCTAATAGTATAGAGTGAGAACCAAGTTTTGTGCAAAATCAGACGACAGACATGGGAGAATTGGAGGGAGATGAAGACCACCGAGTTGGCATCCGTCGTTGAGGAACCGACGCATATATCACGGACCTTCTTCGTAGATCGCTTGAAAACGTTCGGAAGCCACTACCTCCCGAAGGAGGAATAGGTCTAGACGGTTCTGTAAAGTTTGACTTCCCATTCGCAACAAGACATTCAAAGCTTTGATTCTCACGTCAAAGATGTTTTGACCAGAATGACCAAAGGACTAAAAAGGAAATGAAGCAACCATCGATAGTTTTCCAGGCTTAATTTCCACGTCCATATTCTTATCGACGGGCCGTGTGGAATGTGAATTTGGATAGGCAGAAGTTCTTCTTGCAAAGGACTAGGCCCGCGCAGATAGTGAATAAGAATTACACGCCCTGGATCAATGAAAGAATTAACGTACTCAATACTTACCACAAGGATTCCCTGCTATCGTGACGAGAATTACATTTTGTTAGCGTAAACTATCTTCTCATGGCATGTCTAGTGGAATGTTCAATGTTTCTCGCATACGTACTTCTATTCAAGATATAATGGATTCAATTTATGTCTAAGAGCAATAGATACCCACCTGGGATCGCGGATGCTGAGCGCCCGTGTTGTTGACAAGCTGTAGATCCGCAATTTCTCATACACAGATAACCAACTAAGGGATGTTGAGAGAGTACTATGCGGCGAAGGGCTAACTACCTTGAAGGAGATAAGGCATCGTCGCAGGATTCGCGGTATGAGGGCATGTGCATAAATTTGAGGCGGGAAAGACCTCACGAGTTGCGAAGGGACTGATTCTTAGTGACGGAATCCCAAAGTTGACAACGTTATCATGATGAGCGCAGATATATCCAAGAAACACTGGCTATGCCAACCTAAGACTAGCGTGTATGCAACCGTATCGCCGGCTTAAGTTAGCTACATTGTGACCTAAGGCACGTTACGGCAAATCTTCGCCTATTCCCGACACGTCGGCCGCCATGCGTCTGATGTGCTGCAACAACCGGTCGAAATTCTATGGATTAAAGGTCAATTTATGGTCGAGACTACTAATTCTTTGCAGCCCAGGTACTGGGAGACGTCCACTCGCCGCGGCATTTGGGTTGCCAACGATCACGGCATCCCGGCCACGTCCGAAAGCTTTGACACTCTTCTCTGAAATCTGTTGATCTTTTGATCTCATTCCCTTGCCGTCTATTTTTTTCCCACTTCCTTGACAATGTCTCACGTCTAGCTGGCCTGGAGCGCCGAGAAATCTTGGTGAAATTCTCCTCATTATTGACACTTATCTTCTCAAGATTCGAGGGGAATTCGAAATCTATCCCCGACGCAATGGTTTACTCCAACAGTTTGAATCTCTGCGCAGGAGACAGAGCTTCTCATACTTCACTTCGATGCATCTTCGTTTCACATCAGACAATAATCCTTACTCCTCCTCTCCGTCCAGGCAGCAGAAACAAACCTTCTCGGTGTTCTTATAGCTTAATTTGGACACTGTCATTTTGTCAGGCCATGGCGCGACGGCTGTATATGCACACGCTTTCTTTCCCAGTGGCTTCTAAACCTTCGCTTGCGTTCTAATGACGACTTCTCTTTCCTCCTTCCTTAACATAGTCATTATCGGGGCAATTAGCCAATGTTTCCACGAATAAGACATTCTCTGAATAGTTCTAGATATTACGATGAACGTTAATCCGTCGAAGTCACAGTAATACGCAACGAGAAGAAATTTTTATGTGTATTGCAGTCCAATCACCCATGTGCAGTTCACGGTCCTCTCGCTCGCTTCACAGGTCTTACCGGATAATTACCCGGTAATTGACCGCTGCCTTGTTTTAGATGATTTGGATACATGTCCTAAAAGTGCTCCAAAGCTCGAGAGCGCCGCGGGCTACGCTTTCCACAATTAAGGAAACCAGTCCCCTGTTACTGACTGTGATTATGAATGTAAAGTTTTCTTCTATGCGTCGACTTACTGAAGCTTCGCACTAACGTTTCCGTATGTAGTCACCCGGGAACTACGGGAATCTGTGCGCCCGTTCATCGGAAGTTGGCAGTTAGGCGCATTTAACTATAAGAATACTCCTGAAGGAAAGTGCTGTGCTTCGTAACAGGTTCCATTCAGAAAGGTAAGATTCCGTGGTTGGTCGCATACTCATAGGAAGCGATGTTATTAACGTTAATTGTGGAGTGAGAAACCTGGACGTGCCGATGTTGGCAAAGCGCACGATAGTAGCTTGGTGTTAGTAATAAGTTTCTATCGAGGACGTCCTTTGAACAACGCATACAGCAGTAGGCCATCCAAGTCGAAGAGAATGCAGAATGTCCAGTGCGTCTGGTGTCACTCGGCAGTCACAGAACTGCGCCACAGTCAATCAATTATGCCGAGTGCTTTGCAACCATCTTTTCTATTCATACTCGTCCCCCAGTTCCTTTGCGAAATTGGAGTACGAAGCCGTTAGAGCAGCGCCATCGTAGATTGTGATTAGTACAACCCCATACTCACTCTTCTGTACAGTTGTCGCTCTGAGTCTTAATCCCTACTTCACGAAAAATTAAAAAGCGACATTGGAATTCGACAACGGCAAACCTGCGTCAAACAAGACCTGTATTGTCCTTATTGGCTTATTCCTGATGACGTTGGAACTTGGCACACCATGCACCATTTCCTCCATTGGTATCTTCCCACCATCGGTGGTTGCCTATTGAGGAGTAATGTCTAAAAATGGTGGCGTTGCGTCGTTCATTCGTCAAACTTAACGTGAGCCTCATGAGGAGCAGCTGATTGTACATTCCGAGAGTAATATGGAATGTTCGTCGCGTAACCAGTTCCCCCGTGCCTGAGATATTTTGGGCCTAAGATGGCGTGATTGGTTGTAAACGCTACAACATGGTAAATGAACTGCTCTCCTTCGATGGTTACAGGCGCCACCGGTGGTGGTGCGAGTTCGATGGAAGAGAATCTTGGTAAATATTACTTTTTGAAAGAAAAGCTATAATAATGACTCTATTCTGTACCGAAATGGTATGGACCTCCTGAAAAAGAATTACAGTTGAACTGATAACCATTAGATATATTCACTTCGTTTGTCCTCCTGGTAATTTCCTAAGCGGTCTTCTCCGAGGAACAAGTACGCCAGACAGTCAGCATTTTTAGTGAATAGCAAACCTTGCACGGGCACTGACAGAAGAATCCGCTCATATGCTCATCTGAAGAAGCACTCCGAAAAATCAAGTGAAGACATGCAATAAGATGCAATTCAAGCAGATAGTCTGGAATGCTTTCCCCTAGAGCGTTGACCAACCAGCAGGGAAAACATCGGGTACCCCTAAGGGGTGATGAAACCAGAGTCCCCGAGTCAGGAGATTCCTCGCTTAGCGACACGGGAACAGGCAATGCGAGATCATGGTATTACTCGCAATGCCTCAGAGTCCAGATATCAGCCTTGATGCGGATGGAAGTGACGATAGTAAAGTTCTCAGGTATGCTTATATGCAACGAGAATTTCAGAACAGACGGAAAGGACGGACCGGAACGGCGAACTTCGTGATCTGCAATTGCAACCCATGGCTGTCGCATGTGTGGACTGCGAGTCTACTTGGAGATCCCTTTTAGCTCACAAATTGTTGAGTCATTCGTTTGATTCATTCTTGCGGGTCTTACTGGTTAGTATCAGTGAAATCTGAAATGGCAGGCTATACTAATCCTACTCGTTGTACTAATATGTGAACCTTGATGAGGTTGCGCTTGGCCTGTAACGAAAGACTATGTCCTTGAGCGTCCCAGGGTGGGGGTGCTAAACGTGTCGCTGGCGCGGAGATGAGAGAAAAGTTGATTATGGGCAGATTTCAGTTATGCAACTATCCACGATGACGGATTCACTCGCGCTCTACATGGATCGCAGTCTATGCTGCATTGGTGTCGTATCGTGCAACATTTTTGATTGTGCGGGAATATATTCATAGCATATTCCAATCGGCAAGAAAGATGGCATGCTCAGATGATGAAGCATTGTGAGAAAACTTTACCCAGCTTCCTGAGGATATTCCTGTTTCCTATAGAATTTTGGGTGAGGACAAAAGTGCGCTTCAAAAATGCTGTCGTCCACTCCACCCAAGGCGAATGAACGGAAGCAAGGCATTCGCAACTCTTTCACACCTTCTTCTGGATGCCTTGCTTGTGCCGTATACGGGCTCACCTGGACACGTAACATAACATGAATTCTTTAGCTAACGTATCCTGGGTACGCGAACAGTCAATCGAAAAGCTTCCTCCATTAAATGGCAGACGTGGCTCACGACGTGATCTTTCGATTTTATAGATATGGATTGACCGATGAATGGCACCACCGGCGATGGCACGAGTTCGAATAGGACAATCATTCCTCGGTGGATAATTCTTTTGCTTGTGCCTGAGAGCACGCAGAGTTTCCGTAGCGGAAAGGGCTCGATGTGGAAAGTACGGCAAATAGGTTCGCATAAACAGTGAAGCCGTTGAAGTGTGACACTGTGTCCGGAGAATGTGTTGTAGCTGATATAATTAAATTTAGCAATTATGTATGTATTTCTGTGACGTACCATCAATGGGAGAATTCCCGTAACGGTGTCGATATGAGGCCAGTTTAGAATTTCCCGACATGATATTGTGCCGGGAAATCCTGATCCATTCGCCATACAGGTACGCAACGAATTTGGGGTTTAAATTAGATCAGTTGCATTACAAAATCGCAATGTTCGTCAGACGCCGAAGACAGGCATGGATATGATAGGAATTCTCCCGCTACAATTCCGGTTCGAGGGAAGCAGCGCATCATCACCGGTCCATGATTTCATTACGACAAATTAACAATGTAACATTCTTGAAGTGATCGTCACGGGCCAAATTGTAGACTTCATGGTAAATGATCATAAGGCACTTTCATTTCGGTGCATTTTGCTCAGGGAATGGAAGATCTGCTCGAGGTCGCCTTATGGAGAGATACAAGGAACTAACATATCTGGTGACGTCGCGTCATGACCGCTGTCGGAAATTTTCTCCAAGGGATAGCATCACGCACGAAAGAATTTGATAGCCGATTAGACCCTGCCTGGCCTCACAATTAACGCTGATAACGCACCCTCGTTCCGTGGCGGTGGCTTAACACGATCGTAGGTAACCGACGCCCGAGTAAACATATTCCCGGTGTGGTTGCTAGGCGCGGTACCGTCAACTCAGAGCACTTTCTTGAAGCCGCGCCTATATATCTAAATGAATTATGTTTGCGCCACTCGACCCGTAAAACCCGGAATGTTTTGAAACCCTGACACTGGTGTGGGAGACTTCACACATCCCATCGGAATCAACGCCGCAGATGTGTTACTGGCATCTGTCAAGTGACACCTTCCTCGGCTAATCACCTATGGCAGTCGACGAATAGCGGGCTCTTTCAGGGAAGGGAAAAAACTTCGCGAATTCCACACCTGTTGAGTCTCAGTTCACCTTCCTACGCCATCCCCAGCAGTAAGCAGTGGGAGAAAGTTAAGGGAAACCGACGGTAGCAACTACTGCCAGCTCCTATGGATACTTTGTATTCGTAGCATCTGTGTTTGACTGACGTTGAGAGTTGGATCAAAGCGCGTAAAGGCGCATAAAGTGTTGTAATCTCACTTCAAACATGCCGACGTGCGAATAACGGACGGCTTCCAGGGTCAGTAAACTTGGGCCGCGTTCCTTGGTTTGATATCGGGACTTCGCTACCACGAGCGAAGTGGCCTTGTCGAAGCCTTGTTTGAACCTTATTTTGTAATATTTCAAAATCACCTGACCTGATAATGACTAAGCAGATATTTGATACTCTTTCACCTTGCTTATGTCTCTTCTCTTTGTACTCATGACGTGAAGGCCGTCTTCGAGGTATTGTCTCATAATCTTGTTTCCATTCATTTACTATGTTCAAAGGACTATGCTGTGCTCTGTTATCATTCCTTCGATTCACTGACATTCATACCTGCACGGTTGCTCAGTGGACAACAAACATGGATCGACGGAGGTCGGCCCGTTCATTGTAGGGGACAGTCTTTTGTTTTCACACTTCAATGGTCTTGCATTTTTCTCTTGGGTCAGGTTTTGTTACATTGTCTGAAGACTACGGTCCTGCCACCCGACGGTCATGTTTATCGTTATAAAGACTAAAATGTTCAACAACTCCCAATCATTCTGCCTATCATGGCTTATATCTACAGTCAGCTTTCGGTATGTTCATTGTTTGCTGTATATTTCTACACCGGTATTAATCAGAAGCAGACAGATTCTACGGACAAAACGGCGCCAGAAAAGGTTACAGAAAGACCCTACGATGATTATTTACTGGTCAGTTGCACAAGCCGGTGGCTGAATATATCTCCGGACTCATAAGCTCTTAGATGGCGACGTACGGATCAGAGTTGCCGGTAAGACTGCTAATAGAGGGCTGTGAGACTGGACGCTGAGTAGATTCAGGACTCAAGGAATGTTATTCAACTCGTTAGTCATGGGAGACCCGTAAGCAACTTTTCAGTGATCCGATAAGTCTTCCTCTGATATTCTTGGTTAGGGCATACCATGCATCCCAGATTGTGTCGCGAAGAAATTTGTCCTCCACCAACCTTTCTACATATGTCTAGACGTACCACCCGTACGCGCTCCTCTTTTCTTTCTTCGTATCCCATATCAATACCGAAACAGAATATCCACAATTTCATCAGCCCAAAAGCATACGGCCGCCCCAAATACGTTTTTCCAACTCCTATGGCTGACCGTATGCTGTACAAAATCGACCTCGGGTGGGCTAGTATGCCGCAGGTCCTGCAGGGGGACCGGTCGTGCAATCCGGATTCGATATATCCAATTGCATTAGTTGGAGTGGAATGTATTGATGTCGTTTTTCATGTAAACCTTTCTGTCTTTTAGTCGCGCAGGAGCTGACAACGAATAGGCTAGCGGGTATCTTCCGCAGTATATCCGCATCCCCTTAATATGCAAGCATCGTCGTGGTATGACCTTCTACGAATTAGCATATAGCGTTTCTGCGGGCTATCGTGATATTTTCACAGTAAGCGCACCTCGGTTCGTTTTGCCCTTGCTGGCCTGATTCTGGTAGAGAGAAGCACAGAACGTATGGCCTAGTCGGACGGCGCCGATGACACCCGTTGTGATGAACGTGAATAATTTGAGATTGGGCTCGTTATACACGGATGATCCGTTGAAGACGAGATGGTGGGCGGAAATTCTTCTGATGGATGCACTCTAGGGTAGATTATTTTATACACAGTATCGTTCCGCATGTTCTGATAGTTGACTGTACTCAAATAAAGTCTTTGGTTGGCGGACCTAGCGTGTGACGTGGACGGAGGAAGTTCGCATCGCCAAAAAATAAAAGATAAAACACTCCTGTGACTCATCGGTATTTTGAGGGGTGTAAAGACTTTAAAGTACTTACCTTCATGTTTAAAGTAAATATACATGCAATAAAACACCTTTGTAAACACCCTGTGTGTTTTCATCAGTAATTTTGAAAGAAACATATCGTATTAAACACCCTCAGTAATTACAACCGGTGTTTTGGCCTGAGTGTTATATTTATAAACACTTGACAAAACACCCTGGGTGTTTTCATCGGTATTTTAATCTGTAGATATTTCCCAATAAGGAATTAATATAACTATATTAGGCAATATCTATGAATTAAAATACCAATGAAAACACCCAGGGTGTTTTGTCAAGTGTTTATAAATATAACACTCAGGCCAAAACACCGGTTGTAATTACTGAGGGTGTTTAATACGATATGTTTCTTTCAAAATTACTGATGAAAACACACAGGGTGTTTACAAAGGTGTTTTATTGCATGTATACTTACTTTAAACACAAAAGGAAGTACTTTAAAGTCTTTACACCCCTCAAAATACTGATGAGTCACAGGAGTGAAACAATGTTGAGTTCTTTGATGAAGAAATGTCAATGAATTCATGTGAAGAATACACTTAGTCATCGCAAGAGACGAGCACTTTATGTCTATTAGCTTAAAAATTTTCCTTTCATCCAAAGGCCAGACATCTTCCTGCCTTTCCATGTTGAAGGCTATTCAATGTACTGGAATATTCTTCGTTCAAGTTTCTCGCAATGTTCTGACAACAGGATCAGTACAAGAACAACTTGTCTTATCCTCCTAGGTGACAATGGCAGGTTTCCGTCGATGTATTGATAGAGAAAGGAAGCATGTAACGTAATGAATCCAGTGGCTATTTTATTAGATATCAAAAACCAAAAAACAAATTAGCAATCGATAGGTCTACGTGAGTCTTGAAGTAATTCTACATGCTTCGTGGGATTTGGGTGCGTCATAGCTGGAACGGAAGGGACTGCCCAGTGGGTTGGTGTCCTTTGTCGAAAGCGCGGTGACTTTCAGACTTTACCTAGATAATGTCTCCACATACGTTCCGCTTTCGACCTCTCAACAAAGAAGACTGTGGAGAAAATTGTCATAACATCAACTGTTAGTTAAGAAGGTACAGTCGTCTTCAGGTGCAAGGTCTTGTGGGCAATATCACCGTTCACTTGTGCTAAAAACGTACAAAAGAAGAAGAATTAGAGTAGATTCTTTGATACTTCCCGCACACATACCGTCATGGATATAGGATTGCAAAATTAGGGACAGTTCGATTGCGAATGCACAGATACTTCAACATGGCAGTTAGAAAGGCATGCGGATCCATGCGGAGATGAAAGAACAACGATCTTATATTTCCGAAACAGTTGGATGGGATATGGGAATCTGCGGATGAGAGTTATGGTCCTGTATCATATCTCAAATAACTGGGTTGATTGCAAGAAGGGAGTTCGCGCAAGAAGGCCTCCAACGCGATGAATTGAAGATAACGATGTTATTTATGAGCGGTCTTCAGGAATAATGAACGATAGAGAAGTACAAAAGATGTGAAATGACTCCAAAAGTGCATCTATCTAGATGAAGAGATGGTGGATGACGGGGACATGCAGCGCAAAAAGTTGTTAGTGTCCTGACATTGGAAAGAAATAGAAATGTTGTAGAAAAGCTCGATGCGTTTCACTTGGGTCCTAAGAAATATCCGGAACGGATCTCACCACTGTTCAATCGCACAATCATGATGAAGCGATAATGAGCAAAGTTTACGTCATGGACATGGCATGGCCTTTTTGAGGAGATCCTAACACGTGGTTAAAGTTATAATTCTCCGAGACGGCGGTTGAGGGATGGAAACCCGACGCTGGAGTGTACTCCTTACAAATACTATGGGAGAGACTGGATTACTCTTGTACATATTATGACTACAGATATCCCCCAGTCTTGGAATATTCTACACGATACTTATTCCCGCAGTTATCCCAATCACCCGGTTCCGTTAACAGTCCATACCAGTCGATTGTACTAGTAGGCATAATTCGACTGGTCCAGAGGACATTATTCTAGGTAAGCAGGAGGGAATCTGAGATCATGATACCTAACGCTTTCCCACCTTAACCGACTGATACTCCGATTGTCAAATTAACTCCAAGATCGCGCGCCTATGTTGGACAGAGAATATCACGGTATTCAGAATAAATCACGATTGGTTTATATGTGACTCAATCAGTGACACCATAGTTGAAGGCGACCCTTGGCAGTTATCAGATGGAATCCCATGACTACTTTCACATTGGGTGTCCTCCTGTCGTAACTTCAAGACGAGAAGAGTCTCTGTCAATCAGAAACGCCACGATTGTGGCTGTTGCTACAGGAAGGATCGAACTCCGCGACGGAGAAGCACGGATGGGGAAGGTGCAAAGTAGCGATGACAAGCGGCTTAGAACAGTAGGTCGAAGTTACTGAATCTTGACTTGCGGTAGTTGAAATGTTCGTCATATGTTAATAATAATCATGTTCAATAAAAGATTCGACATATGGAACCACATGACCTTCTTCAGGGTTCCATATCTTTATTCACACCTAATCATCATGGCTCGAAAGAAGGAATCATGCCATCGGTGGGTCCCATTTTCCCGTAGCGTACCCCCCGCCTCAGTGTGCTGATAATGGTACATTTACTAATCTCTGACCTCTGTACCAAGAACGAAACTATGGAATGAGCGTCATTTTATTGCGTATCAGAGGCGTGAACGATTGATTGCGGCGTGCTCATTATGACAACCAAATAACATTAGGTGAGATAATATCATACCTCTATTGAAGTCCGTGGTGATGAATAGAGTATTCTATGTAGAACTTTATTTCTTACAAGGAGTTACTACATACCGCTCTTCTTCTCGTCTTCCTGTAAGAATATTGTGACGGGTGGCGGGCTGTTATCATGAAAACGCTCTCCAAACACGGGCATCTAGAACCGGTACCGTCATACATCAGAGCACTTCCCTCTAAGAGCATCGTTATAGTTAAATGCACCCCACTTCCAGGTTGCCGAGGAACGGGCCCCGTATTGTTTCCAGTCATTTCGCTGTGTGGTATATGAGGAGATTAACGGAAAGTTCAACGATATAAAATAAAAGTCTGTGTTCCCTACAAATAACGGACGATTGATAGATGTGACGAGGAAATGACGACTTCGTTTTGAAGTAAAATTCCCATTCAGTCCACGTTTTTCAAAAGTAATGATGGAAGTATGCATTTAATACGGTCATTTAACACCATTAAGTACAAAATGGTTCTAATCAAATATAAAGGGGGATCAGAAATGAAGACATGGGCCTCACTTTCCTGGACGACACTATCCAGATTCTCCATTGATAATTTAGTGCGTCCTTCAGGTGACGTTGGAAGGTATTTACCAAAACCTGATGGGTGCCGTACCATACTAAGTATGAAGGGAAATGTGTATCCCCGGTTAATATGGTACAATGCGGCAAACACAAGGGTGAGGGACTATAGATTTCATTTTCAAAGGCATTGCGGGACATGCCGCGCTGCCTATGTCCCTAGAAGCTGTTTACCCTCTTCTTAAACATCATGTGTTTTCAGCTTTACTTCCAACTGGGATTGCTTTTGGAATGAATAGTATTCTCTGTTAATCGAAAACATTTTGTAAATAATGGTGAGGTACACAAGTCCATCTAGAAGCCGGATTCTTCTGTTTTGCCTTCGCAATGATGACAGACTTACGGCATTGAGAAGCTAGACTTCCGGGCCGTTTATTCTGGAACAAAATACGTCTGGACTGGCCTGTGAAGTTGGGTGTTTCTCGCCGAGTTCTCCATTAATCGATAACCTGGCAATAAGCTACTCTTGTTTCTTGCAAAGATCCTAGTAAACGTTCATAGATTTTCAAATGGAAAAGATTCCCGCGTCTTGTGAATGATTCAAATGTGAACGGGATAAGGAGAAGCTATCTGGTATAATCCGTATCTTGTATATTGCGTCTCTACTTCTCGTCGAATAGTATTTGTTCCTTTATACCACATGTGTGTGTTGGGTAAATCTTTCCCTTGCATTCATTCAATTCTTCGTTGAAATAGTCAAGACCCGTCATCATGATATGTCCTTTTTAATTCTTATCTCAAGTTTGTTCGTATTTCTTGGATTGCGCAGTCATTTATAGGTAGTTGCAACATTCGCTGTCACTTATTTTTACATTTAAAATACATTATGGACTCTAAGTACAATCTCATCTCAAGCTATTGAAAGACATATGTCCAGGAAAGGTCATGTGCTTTTCGTATAATGACAAGCTACACAGAACATATTCGCGAAAATTTGGGACTCAGTAGCAGCCGTCGAACAAGGTCTGATTTACTTTCTACCAAAATGACAGTAATTACAAAATTCATCATTAGAGGTATTGAAATACAATTTTCGTCGCGAGGACCATACATGAGGACTTGTACAAAACATGAAATGAACCTCCCCCTCCTCGAAGCTTGTGCTATTGTCGCCATGCCGAAACTTGGCCAGCCAAGCTGGTCCCGGAACGCCAAACGTCACAAGCCATCCAGATTGATCGACGTAGGTGAGTACCCGTTTAACCTTTAAATTCGTTTAGGTGCGGGAATGCTGCGGTGTTGTTTATTGTGGACCTTAAAGGGTGGAGGCCATCAAGAGGATTCATCACCACACACCCTAAAAATGAATGCAATCCTACGCGAAAGGAATTACACTATACGTAAGTGAGAGTGCTCTACTGATCTCATGAAGTCTAGGACCCAAGACCACATCTCTTATCGATCATCATTCAGCTTTTTTATCAAGGTGCAGTCCTACATTCTGACTCCTGACCCCTGAATGGTCATGTTTTTCGGTAGCGCAATATCCGCGACAGGTCATCCCGGTCAAATACCGGTGCTAATACCGGGTATTCCTGATCTTACCACAAATCCAGCGTTGCGTCTAACCTACCAAACTACATAATAGAGGTTCTCATCATTCAGATAAGACCTTCTCCTGCTCATTCAGGCCATCACTAATCAAATTCATCCTCTCATCATTTCAGTAAGTATAATTGAGGAGCCGTATGCACCCTGGACTGAAAAAAGCTCGGTCCACATTGAATAGCATTACACGAATCCAATCGATTCGTCGTTTTCCGATGAAAAAATACGTGACTGTAAATAATGACGAGGAATTCTTTTACTGTACCTCTGCTGACTAGTATTCATTTCCATGGTCAGGGGATAATTATATCTATCTAGGGATGTACCCACGCGTCAGTGCGACCTTGCATCACTGAAGAAATCACGCTATGGCTATCCTGCCAGCTCAGAAGTGTTCTTTCTGATTCCATCCGACATCCATGCATCAACGTCTGTTATGCCCCACCTGCTGTTCCTATCAATTTGTAATTTGATTTGTTTTAAAGTTCCTTGTATAAGCGCAGATATGTTCTCAAGATTCACTCTGAGTGCATTTTCAGAACTATTATTTGATTGCGAGGACTGTTGTACGGTGATATTCCTGAAAGAGAGGTCCAGACCGACCTTAGGACATTGGCGAAAGTAGGTCCCTTTTTGTATTTTCAATCCAGTGATTTGTCGAACACAACTTCTCGCTCTGAAGGAATGCAAGTACGAGTATTATTGCTTTATTTTGGAGTTTCCTGGGTTAAAGTAATCAAAAGGCCTGTACAGGTCTCAAAGTTCTTGATATTTACACCTCCATCGATAATAAGACGGCAGATGTCCCTCCTCAACGCGCTTGAAAAATAGAACCATTTTGAACGATGTATATGTGCGAATAAGACAACAAACTTCTATAGCAACTTTCACTAACCTTCTTCTCTGTTACTGGGAAGCTGTGTCGGTATTTGAATCAACGTATCGGGTCTTTTCATAATGATAACTCCCAAGGTGTCAATTGATGTCATGATCGTTGCATCTGACACAGAGATAAAGGATAATCAGACCTCGGCTGAAGACGTATGCTCATACGCAACTTTCAGATTCAAGGACAGCATCCGGCTTCCCCTTCTTTGTCCATGAACATTCAACTAACCGTCTTTATCTCATTCTTGCCTTCTGCAAGTGAAGTTCATCTGTTTTGTTTGTCCTTCATCAATGTTTTATTTCGGATCTGCAAGCCCTAACAGGGAACACGACGGATGTAATCACGAGGAAAATGACATAATCGCACATGGATTCCTCACCTTATGATGTTCAGCAGCTTCGATCACTTCCGGTCACCATGATCCCAGCGATATTGACGCCGTGTCATCTATGTAAGAAGCAGGTTTTCTGTAAGAGTAGGAACGTCACCTTGACTACTGGATGCCAGTGTACACCAATATATTCACTTAAGGTGACTGTCGCAGAACTTCTGGCAACTGCGTCAATTGGCTTCCGTAGATGTTGATGAAAGAATTCGTTTGAAGACTTACGGAATGCCGTAATCTTCGATCGGTAAGATAATTAGCATTACGAGCATAGCTTTGACTAAATGTTGGGCCAACCCATCTGATGAAACTTGCAACTCAAATGGCAGTCCATTCAACCGGGAATTTTCAATGAATACTGGGGCTTAGACGGGATTTAAAGACAATTGGCACCGGCTGTACCTAGAATGAATATATTCCTCGCAATCCGATCCTTCCCTCGTGATTTATATCGTAGCGATGATCAATGGAATAAAAGAATCTTCCGATGCCCATCCAGGGTTGATACATTCGTCGAAATAACATGTTCGCGTCATTAAATAGCATAAATATATGATCTATTTGAACTGAAAAGTCACCAATTTGCTCAATAAGGGAGAATATCAGGAGTCACACGAATCATAGAACAAGCGGAGAATTACAAAACCTTTTTATTGAATCGCAGGATTCTCTGACAATTTCTTGTAATTGGCACTGGAGTAGTCGCGATAATATTGAAGAAGCACGTCGATTTACATAGTAAAGGATACATGTAGTCAAGATCATTCCCAACAAATTGTCAGCAATAGGCTTCAAACCCCGGTTAGAAACACATGATCAGGCAATTAACGTCCCGCGAGGAAATGGAGGCCACCCTGAAATAACGTGTTTTCAATAGACAATAACGGATTGCAGAAGTGCCCGATCACCCCTTCACGCGATAGAGTCGTCCAGTGATGCATTACTAGGCGCCACTGGTAATAACTCCGACGAAGAGCATTGAAACATGAACCATTGTTTCAGTGCACCCTCCGGCGCGACGAAGCAGAAGTCAAAACAACCTAACGAAGCTGCAGAGTGACGGGATTATATTCCCACCGCCTTTAGTGGGATCTCTGTAGACACGACTTGTCAAACGAGGGTAAATCAGGACATCTATTTAGTAATAAGGATGTTGTGGACGGCGCATGGCACGAAACTTAACGATGCCGTTAAAAGTACCTCTCGATCAGAAGTCGCCCATGCACAGACGTCAGAACTTAAATCGTACTTCGGAAATGACGGCGAGGCGGCATGTTTGCGTCACGGTAGATCAGAAAGTTTGAGAACATGCAAACATTGAACGTATCATGGTTAAGAGGCTTTAAGATACCATACAATTCGACACACATGATAACAGCGGACGTTCAGCAAAAACAAATTGGCTGAGACAAATGCAGTTCCAATTCGTCCGGGGGTTATGTAACAGCTTTAACGAAGGGGACAGGTCGTGATTTGCACATCTGGGTATTCAAAACGTTAATTCAAGCTTTACAAGACGCATAGGATTCTTATTGAGTGACGGAAGTGGATCAGGAGCAAAGAGTCAAGGATTTGAAATTCTGAAAAGGCCAGTGCCCGAATATGGCTCGCAATCCACAAGGAAGAATTTTAATAGCCAGGGGTTGTCCTTGTCTGGTGGCGTTTTCAATATCTTATCCTATACTGTATGAAAGCTCACCTCGAATCATTCCGAGTATCTCTCCCGACAGTCGGTATAATCGGGTATCCCGGTGCAGTCCTATGCTTTCTCAGCAGCACTTTCTTCTACTGCGCCTGAGTATCTAAAAAGAACTGTCATCGTTACATATTATTGGAAAAGAAATCTTCATGACAAATCTGAGATCGTTGTAAAGCGTTAGAAACCTGCGCCCGTTGAAGAGAACATTTGACGAGGAGAACCAGAAGGATTCCTAGAATTAAGGAACGAACACAAGAATTCATTCACCTACAGTAGGCGTATCGAACTTGAAATTAATCCGCTAGCGACCAAGATACGCCACTTCCTTTGAGCTGTTACCGCACAGTCAGTGCATGATAAATGCCGCCAATCTGATGGTTCCTGTACGTTACTCCGGATTGTTGTCGGTCAATGAGTCAAATCTGATCAACGTAACATTTTCCCAGTGGTCCTAAACCTTTAAAGATTTGCAGACGGAAATGAGGGTACAGACCTGTATACAGAAGGATAATCAAGACCCTCTGTCTCACGCCATAGTGTGTCTCCGATTTCGGAAAGTTGTGAAGGACCCGATCCTAGTTCGCAGGGAAGCTAAAGCACGAAGAGACGCCCTTGGACGGTCTAGAATAGATTGACTGTAGGTGCCAAGGAGCCGAATATACAGTGCCAGTTCTACGATTTGGCGAGACGAAGAAACGCAAATGTCTTGGTGTGATGGAAATCTTCCGCCTAATGGAAATCCAAAACAGTATGGTGGTGTACGAGAGGTCCTCGACGATATGGCCTAGATAGATATGGCCGTCAGAAAACAGAAAGAGAATATTTTTTCTAATTCAGAGTTGGCATAAGGGATCGAATATTATCGCGACTGTATTCCTAGATTAGACCGACAGGCTGGCTTGGGAAGATACACCATCCTAGGCACAGACTGGTACCACATGGGCTAAGGTAATGTCGGAACAAGAACAGAACAAGTAAGCGAGAAGGAGGGACAGTATACGCCAGTGGATTCAATCAGCGAAACAGAGGAAGCGAAGTGGCTGAGTGGTGAAAATTTAAGCTAAAGATTGTGCATAGGGGTCATCGGCAACTACCCCGGCAATTATTGGTCATTGCTGATCACGAGGCGTCACGGATCACTTTTCTTCCCCTCGCTGCCATCACCCATCAAACCTTTGCGATTCGGACTTTGAAGCAGCTGGTCATTGGCTGGTCATACGTATTTTTCATGATTAATTATTATTCTCAGGGTTAATGAGCAACCTGTATTCTCACCTGTTGTCGTCGTAAAGCCCGGTTAGACTTGAGTTAGACAGCTAATGCATATTTGAGTAGATAGTTCTCGTCAAATTAACAAGGTATGATATTGAACGCTATCTGCCGTATCTCCTCAGGTAAATCTACTAGGTCGCAAGATGCCACTAACATTCCACTTTACGAGGATTACAAGACGGACTACTATCCTTGTGTGCATCCTCCTTTCGGGGACTGATATTTGTACTCAGACGTCGTTGGAGTCAACGTCTCTTCCGAAAACGGGGTGCACGAGATGATGTCCGAGGTGAGAAGTTGATGCGCCGGCCGCATATCTGGTCTTTACCTTCACTCATATACGATATCAGTCCAACTTGCGACCTGTACGCCCTATCACCTGGATGCGACAGGCCGGGGAAACTATTCGTCATCGATAGTCGTCAGTGACTATTGAGTATGCCTCGGTGTCTTTTATCCATCCTCAAATCAGACGGCCCAAAAATATACTTTCCACGTGACGGTGTCTCAGTAGTCAGTGGTAACATCCCACCTGTATGAAGTACTTGACGGAAAGCCATACGCTTCGCTTATGAAAAAGTGACCAGAATGGAAGGCCGTGGCTTGGCTGAACAACAAGCCCAGAATAGATGGGCTCATTCTCTGGAGAACATAGATTCATGAACTATGATGGATTTTGCGAACCTATGACCTTATCATTCCGCTCCAGGCGCTAAGAGCGTGTAGTGCTTCAAGAAGCTGTATTCTCCTGCCGTATCGCTTCTATTCTGAGCAACCCGAGGCCGGAGAATGTTATACCAAAATGACTCTAGTACTGACTGCAGCAGCTCGTGATGGCCCAAAACTCCAGTATCAGCTACCCACCGTGAAGGTAGGATGTTTAGTCAGAAGTGAGGGCGCCTGGATTTGATACATTCTGCCGCCCTTAGGGTTCAAGAATTTCAAACCGGGTCCGAAAGAAGACGTGGACTACACCCCTTCTTGATAAACGGTAGCAGTTGATCAAAAATATCCTGTAGGTGGAACTACTGGCAATATGAATACATTCCTAGGGAAGGTCGGGATGCGTTCATTATCAAGGTAGCCAGAGTTACAGCATACGAAGGATTACGTGTATGTAGTCATTGGGGCGTTCTGTTAAGACCCGCTGATATGGACCGTCGACCTCTGTTATCACATCCCTGCCGCAGGAATGGCGCAGACATCATATGTACAATTGAACAACGTAGGTCCCGAGGATTTATGACGGGACAGTTTCCTCAAGGAGGCGTCCAACGCTGAAATATATATCGTAAGTGAATATAACAAGTTAGGGCAGTGCAACAGATTGGGTCCGCAGAGTGCGATCAAAAGGGTATGTCGTCCACACCAGCGCCATGGAAACGCCCTAGGCCTAAATGAAAGTATCCCATACTATTGAAATGTCAAGTGGAGATCATGTAGATTGAACGGGCGCCCATGGGGGCGGTCTATTCTTTGAAACGGAAGTTAACACGGGGAGATCCTTGAGTTATACCCCTTACATCTTTAACTTGATAAAATTTCGCGTATTCTGTCTTCAGCGAATGAACGAACGAATGCAACATCGGAGAAGAGCGGTCTCACCTCAATGGATAGGAAACGATAACATCATTATGAGTGAAATGCTATCACCTCATCAGTGGATGCATAATGTAAAATGAAGAAACTAACGTACACGCCATTGAAAGAATGAAACGTCAGCTGAATTGTTGATGCCATAGAGACACGGGAGCGCCTATGAGCCAACCTTCAATTGAATGATGCGATCGATAAGAGTATATACAGACCGATAATGACATATGTTTGCATCGCCGGAGTCAACGGTGCAGGTAGCGACTCCGAGAAGGGAGGGAGTATTAGCCATCTTCGATATAACGAAGCCATAACAATAGCACGCCATTCATACTATAACTGACCATGTTGCGCTCCATCAGGTGAGTATACTGCTATCCTCAATGTCCAGCATTTGACAGCCTCGGTTTGCTACCTGGATCGACTGAGAAAGAGAGGTTCTATCCAAGAGTGCAAGAACTCTATGCAGTTAAGAGATGCGTGTGCTCGCGTTTGCAGGGGAATGGTTTGAACCCGACTTCTTTCCTTCCGCAACTTCGGACGGATCCAAAAAAGAGATGTGACGGATTAACCACCCGTGTGCTGAAACGTAAGCAGGCAACTGGTTCCAGTAACGTGTCCGGGTGCACTTGGCGGCAGTTCTGCTTGCACTGATGGGGATTATTTTCGTAGGGATACTGCAAATGGGATCGTTTTCTCGTCACCAATTGGAAGATTCGTATATAAATACGTAGAGAAAAGTAAACATGCACAGGTGATAGTGACGAAATGAAACAGTTTAGAGAGTAGCTGCGCTGACGGGTCATCTGCCTGGTGTGAATGTAACCCCGGATGCCATGTCTTGAACACTCCGACTGTATGTTGGGAAGGGGGAGTGCTTACGGCCCTCGGGAACGCGTAACTGTGATGCCGATGAATGTTCCGTTCAAGAGGGTCAAAATTGATCAAAGATGCGGTGCGCTAATGGACACCGTATACCTACTTAATAATTAATACAATACACCACCTGAGATGACCTTGTGAGACTTGAAGTGGTACAAAGTTTCAGGCGATTTTCCCGATTGTAGTTGACGATTACGATTCCAATACTACAGTTATTCTCAGTCACTGGACTATTGTCGGTGAGAAGTTGGCGACGCCACGGCAATGGCTTCATAGACGCCTTCGGGCTACCCGGAGTTGTTCGTCGAGCAGATCGCTGGGGCTGAATGCTGATTCATCAATCACGAGCTCTTCAAGGGGGCACGTTCTCATCCCCCAAGTGCGACAAGTAATGTTCCAAGCGTGAAATTCCGATAGCGAGTCCTAAGAAGTCCGAAAACTGGGGGCAGGGTGCAGATGGCGCCTACAATCAGGGCAAATTTGACCACACGGAACACCGAGGTATGACAAATTGCTTCATTTTGAGTGTCCTGAGTATTATCAACAGGGTATATCTCCTGTTGTAGAACGGAAAATCTACAGCACCCTCTTCATTTCCGAAAATCAAAAAAATCGTTGCAAATTCGATACCGGCTTCTCGGCGGAAAAGCGATTTTGAGGACGATAATAACTGATCTTGTTGCGCTAAATCTTTAGGGGGACGCTTCGACTCATGATTCAACTGTAGTGCGAGGATTCATCAACCTGGCCAGCGAAGGGGTCTTAATCAACCACGCGGTCATCAATCTGAGGCAGTGATGGGTTGATTGATGATCTCTAGCAACACACACCCCAGAGATCATGTCGATTTTCGGGATCAATTAAAACGTCGTGATTTGTTTCTGGGGCAACATGCAGAAAACGTTGGATCGTAAATTAAAGAGAAGCTACCGTGATCACAGGGAAAGCACAAGGGGGTCCACTGAGAACGGAGCGGATGTTTTCAATAACATAGCGGCGACATACCACCTACTGACATTGTCAATTTTGCCTTGATGAATCAAATTCGAATCGTGCCGCGAAGAGGCAGTCCGTTGTGCATGGAGGTATACAAAGCGAGTGAGGAATTCATGGTTGTAATTTATTCTGAGGACAGGCTCACGAGGGTCCTTGGATCCCTGGATACGTGTATACCACAAGGGCGGTTTCGAAGATGGACATCACTGGGATCAGTCGTAGTAGATGGCGAGATGTCCGTGTACTGCGCGTTTATTTAACGAGAGAAAGTTCGCACTTGCCTTCTTCGAACCCTAGATACCCGCATGCATGATGGCTGTTTCGAAGACGACCTACCGCGAGCCAAGATATCCTTGTGATTTTTCGCAGCGGGAGGGAAGAGAAGAGAAGGAGAGCATCATGCGGTCGTTTCCGAAGACCTTCCTTTGAAGGTGAAGAGGGAACGGTGGGACAGAGTTCGCCCATGTACGCATGAGGTAGGTCCTCTTTTGAATAGATGTCTCGACATGACGCATGAAAGACATTGATCTCGAGACAGGTGCCGAGGGTGAGCAGCCACGTACAGAAGGCAGTTGTCTCGGTCCCGTCTCTGTGGCAACTCGTGTGATTGTGAATGAAGCAGAAGCATAGCGAACAGCAGAGATACTATCCAAGAAGGATGGAGAGATGTTTCGTTCATTCAGTGAACGGGAGGTGATGCCCAATAAGTGCGCGTCAAACAAGTATTGGGCTGTTCGTCGTCGCGAGGCCCTCACTGTATGATAAAAATACCTATATAGCGTGCGGTCATCTATCAATCGAAAGCGCGTTGTACGCTCTTCGATCCATTGATAAACTGGATGCAACTTGGCAAGCATCCAGATATGCATTGCTTTGCTATAGAATCGCTTGGCCGAGCGACGTTGCTTAGGAGATGGTAAAAACCTCGGAGAGTCATGGTCGACAGAGTTTACAGTCGCGTGTGTATGGCGCCCCTCTGACCAGAGGTCATTGACATGACGGCTGTTGATAGAGCTGAGAAGGAGATATAGCGTGTTTCGGCTCCAGAATATGAGAGGAATATCCGGAGAAGCCGCAACGGGCTTGGTTTCATCGAGGACGGGAGACACGGCAGTCCTCATCGCCACAATAAATCATCGATTGGTTCTGGACGTTCCCTTAGCATGATTAATCGGCGGATCATTCGCGCTCGAAGGAGGAGAAACAATCCATTCACAATTCAAAAGAAAAATCTACTCTCCACTCAACGTCTGGCCTCCATCAACTAAGACGCTGCTGCCGATCATGAATCCATTCCTGGGAGAGCTCATCATCACAATGAGGTCGCCAATCTCGCCTGCTTCACCGAAACGACCGAGTGGGCAGCCGTCAACGATACGCTTGGCAGCCTCGGGTGTGGCAGCTGGGTGGGAGGCGAGACCTTCGGTGTATATGTAGCCTGGGAGGATGGCGTTGATACGGATACCGTTCGAAGCGTGGTCTTGAGCTGGAATAATGAGTTAGGATCGGGGATAAAAGTTAACAGATAGAACGAAGTACCGGCAGCTTTGGTAAGACCGTTCGCAGCGTACTTTGTGTGGGTATAAGCACCTCCGTCGGGCAAGGCGATGATTGCAGCTGCAGCACTGAGCACGACGATGCTTCCCCGTTCAGCTGGGCGTTTGGGAGACGTAATGGGTGTTACGAGTCGTTCTTGCTTCTCCATGACACTGATCTGCTCTCGGACGAGCCAAAAGATGCCGTTGATATTCGTCTGTTGAATAGCGAGCCAATCTTCGGTGGATATCGACGAAAACTTTGCCTTTGTCCCCATCGTCTATGAAAAAAAAAGACTAAGTCTTTCCTGTGACTTTCAGAATATAAGACTGACCCCGCCGACGTTCGCACAGTAGTCGACTCTCCCGAAGTGGACCACGGCGGTCTTCATGAGGTTCTTGACGGAATCCTCGATGCTGATATCGGTGGGGACGACGAGGACGTCAAAGTCGGGGTTTTCAGCGATGGCTCTGCATTCCTCGGCTGTCTTGTGCAGGGGAGCGGGCGTGCGGCCCGCCAGGACGAGCCCGCGTACGCCGGATTCGGCAAAGGAGAGGGCGGTGGCTTTGCCGATGCCTTGGCCCGCGCCGGTGACAAGAGCTACCCCGGAAGTGTAGAGTTTCATTGATATGATGCTGGAGAATATTTTGTGAGGTTTTATGGGACATGGCGAGGACGAGGTAAACAGCGGGCGAGGTGCCAGTGAGCGTTGCTTGCTCAACTCGGAGTCATGGTACTGGGATTTTCAGCGTGTTAAGTGACTCACGTTTCATGGGTCCATTTGGAGAACGAAGTGGGTATTAGAGTTCAGAGAAAGCGGTGGCAGTATCAATCCATCATCAAAGCTAAGAATGAAATGTTGGTATTGTTTGTCAAAGAATATTCGGATTTACCCGGAAACACCCTTCTTCTGCGTCATGCTTTTCGCCAAGTCCTCCCGCCGTTTCATGTTTCACTTTTTGCCCCGTCGATCACACAGACACACACATACTCCTTTTCGAGTCTCTCTGCAGCGATCGTGATCATCCTGATCAAGGACTAGACCAACACTTACCCCCGCTGCTGAAACAATGAAACGGTGTCTTTTCTTCCTTATTATAATGAAAATCGTCCACGTTTACGATCACAGTTAACATTTAAGCTCGACAATCGCACACTCATTACTCTTTGAATGAAGGGTTAAAACTCGGAGGCGTATTTCGCCGATCCCTCTTATTCCCATACATCGCCTTCACCTCCGGAAGATTAACATAATTAAATCCTCGTCCTCTATTAACTTGCCATCTTCCCCGCCGCTCAATCCTAGAGTGTCCAACCTCCGAGATGATCGAAACATACGGGATGGAGGGCAAGGGGGCCTAGAGCGGGTGTCAGCGTTGCGAGGGAGGATTTGCAATCGGTCATTGCGAACAACTGTGGCGGGGCCTAGCTTTCCCATGACGACGTATGACTAGCTTGGTAGTCACCGGAGAACGCCTCGCGCCGTAGGATTTATTGCATTTAATAGTCGCTTCAATTGACGCCCGTTATTAAATACTTAAACTACCCTCCCCCTTCCCGTCCGAGCATCGTCGTCATGCAATCATCGGTGGCGTCGAGCCAGGGTACACTCAAATGCCGGATAACGGAATGCTAAGAAAAAAAAATCAGTGAACAAGACAAACAGAATTCCATTGAGATGCCTCATCTTCCATTCCTCCCTCTACGCAACCTGCGAGCTGGAAGAAGCCGGTAGAAAACCATTTCCGGAAAATGTCCGCCCTTAAACTTGGGTTCGTCGTCGCTGTAATGTCACACATCATATCAACGTCAATGCCGTGACATCTATGTTTTTTTCCCACAAACTCCCCTTCCTTCTCTCGTTGATAATGGCAACGAACGGTTCGGAACACTCGGGGGCAGAGAACCCTCTTTCATAAATTTAACCTTACGGGACCATACTCGCCAACAAAAGCGTATACTTCCCACATCGAGGTACAAAGCTCCTCTCCCCCTCCTTCCAATAATAAATTGTTACCGATCGCCAACTCAATCCGAGATTGGGGTATGACGTGAAGGGCCAAGGGACAGGGTGGCGATAAAATTCGGCTCTAGGTCCCGCGGGTGCTGTTACCATTAATGTAATTTCGTCGTTGATCTGAACGCTTACCCTGGCTCTGACCTCTTTTTTTTTCTTCGTTTAGGTTTCCATTCTCCCTTCTTCCCCGACGACTAGGATGTGTTGAAGGAGGAAGAGATTCACTTTTTCTTCTTTTTTAATTCGTCGTCGGCCGGCCTCTCTCTCTTTTCTCTTCCTTTCTTGTTTTTTTATTACCCTTTTGGTTGGGAGCAGCAAATCCTGGATGTCGAAAGAGGAGCGATCGCCTCCACCGACAGACACGACTACTCGACAAACTACCACTACTACTTCGTCACGAACACACGACTCCTCTTCTTCTCCTTCACGTCGACGCGCTCCTTCTCCCTCGCAGGAGCAGCAGCCAGAGGCGAGCACGAGCACAGGAATTACGCGCTCCCGTCGGCGCGAACAATCAGAACCCGACCCAGACCAAGAACGAATGTCGAAGAGGCTCCGCCGGGGCTCTGTTCGGAGCTCATCAGAGGGCGACACGGAGAAAAATCCTACGCCCCCACCCCCAACCCAGAAGAAGAAACGCACGCGCACCCTTACGACCCCACACCAGTCTGCAGTTTTGCATGCTCTCTTGGCTCAAGTGAGTATCACAGATTGGCCGTATAATGTCTAATACCAAGCGCTCGCAGTCACGATTCCCTACGACAGCGATGAGGGAGGAAGTGGGAAGGTCCATTGGACTCAGTGCCAGGAAAGTTCAAGTGAGTGGCAATACCTTTGATTCTCTCCACCGTTGACTGACCTACACCGCCCAGATATGGTTTCAAGTAAGCACTACCACTTATTTCCAGAACCGACTGCTTATCTCTCCTACAGAACCAACGCCAAAAAGCGCGGCGCCCACGGAGCCAGAGCGACATACCGTTGACGCGTCCACCACAATACGGCCCGTTCCCGACCTCCTCCCACCCTATCCCGCCTTCCTTCCCGGAGCACTACGGCTATCCTCCCGGCACTGGCCCGCCACCACCGCCGCCTCCGCCATCATACTTTGAACCCTCGTCGTCCTCTCTGCTTGGACCTGGCATGCCCGGCAGGTCATTTCCGCCGCCTCCGCCGCAGCGGAGCCCATTCCGGTACTCGCGGCTGCAGGAGCCGTACGCGCCGCCCTCCCCGCCGTCCCGGCGGCTTGACTACTCCCGCACGCTCCCGCCGCTCGCGTTTCCCCCCGGGGAGAGCCCGCGCCCGGCGTCGTCCTCTTACCGCAGCTCGAGTCCGTACCCCCTCAGGAGCAGTAGAAGTCCCGGCCCGTACCCCGCTCACTTTCGCGGTGGGGGTGGGGGTAGCCCGGCGCCGCTCCCACAGCGCAGCACGTATCACCGCAGTCCCTCGCCGGAGCGCATCCTTCCCCCACCTGTGCCGTGGGAGGCAACGGCACCGCCGCCGTCGAGGCTTGGGGGCACCTGGACCCGTCCGAGTTCAGGAAGTGGGACTGTGCTGTCGCCTGTACATGCACGACGGTATTCGTATTCACTGGATGAGTCCCCTGCTCCTACGCCCGCTCCCGTTCCCACTCCTGCTCCGAGACGTTCAGGAAGATATGATCCTGTCCGTGGAACCGTTGTCCCAGCTGAGCCAACACCGCCTCCAGAAGAAGACCAGTCATGACTGAAAATGAAAATACGTTACCCCATTTTTTGCACCACGAACTATCTACGTCACGTCCTTGCTAAAGTGTCTTTGCTATCATCATTCCCTTTTTTCAGTCCCCGTCTTCTGTACCACGTACTCACTCATTTGCAGATAATAATCAATATCATTATAATACCCCTTTACTTACTATAATTTATGTACTCGGACTACACATAACCTATTGATACATCATGTAGTCCTTTGGCCACTACAATACCACTATATTATGTCGCATGTCCATCAGCTTCGCTGCCTCGCTTGCTATCTTCTAGCCCGCTTTCTAACCGCGACGCCCCGTCTCTCCGCCACAGGGTCATCGCTCCACCGTCAGTCCT
This sequence comes from Armillaria sp. CMW 4456, assembly GCA_028551335.1. NCBI lineage: Eukaryota > Fungi > Basidiomycota > Agaricomycetes > Agaricales > Physalacriaceae > Armillaria > Armillaria sp. CMW 4456. Next base: position 22,062 of record JANDKJ010000075.1, on the reverse strand, counting down.
CCCTTCCCGCAACATCGCTCTGAGCGCAGAGGCCCGGCCTAATCGTTCCGACCCAGGGCAACCAGGCACTACGCCTGTTGATTATTATTTTCCCACCATCCGACAATCGGGAGAGCAGAGTCGGGCGGCAGGCCCAAGCGGCATATATATGAGTTATTGCGTCCGACCGCGTTCGAGTGAGAAAATGAAAAGTTAATATAGAAACGTTTCGTCTGATATTCGACTTCATTTGCACAATGAGATTGAGAAAATAAGACCAGACTAGGACCTACGAGTCGAAATCGTTCATCCGCGGCGCACAAGGTTGTCCTGGCACATATCTGAGTGACGTTTCTGATGACCAGAGAAATTCAGCTCTCCGCACCACCATTTGACATTCCATTTAGGCGACATGTAATGGATGACTCCCTCAATTTGTCATCGTTCTGAGTGCATCTGCATTGGCAATTTTTGCGAGTTCACACGAGCAGCGCAACTGCTAAGGAGTGTGAAGGCTGTTCATTTTTTTAGCTTTGAGAAGATTGAGGTATAGATCGCTCTTGGTCCTAGACGCGGAGGAAGCAGCACGAGAGGCGATGCTTCCTCACTTTCGCGGGCGAATTGAAATTCATATCGGCTCCAGAATGCGCGCTAGGTAATATTGCGAACAAACGGACATGCTGTACAGCTCGAACTCGTCAAAGGCGATTGAAGAGATGCGACGGTAGAGAACTGACTACTGGAAACTACCACACAATGGCGAAACAGTTATTATTCGCACTGAGGCGGACGTTCACCGAGTTTTAGAAGCGTTCCACGCAAGTCCTATGAATGCAAAGGAAGAAAGCTGATCCGTGGTACTTTATCGGGACTTCTTGACAAATAGTGAACACCGGCATAGTTGCCGGCAGCCAAACACCCTATTCGCATTCACTCCCACAACGTCCCTTGCTATTTTTCTGCTTAACATCCAAAGATAACTTTTTTATTTCATCTGCCATGCAAAATCCTGGACAGATGATCCCTGCCATGTGCCATGCGGTGTCTCCTCAGGTTCTCAGTCAACTCGCAGCAGGCTAGACTGTCCTCGAGCCTGGCCAATCCATAGGCTGGCTGCGATATTCTACCCTGACGCTCCCAGAAATAAGTTTCTTGAACGGATGGCTTGTCGTACCTGCCTGTACATCTCTTTTGAACGCTAGAAACTTCTCTGAACCGCTCACGTCTCGAAAAAGTAACCTAATTCTTGTTGTCGCTACCTCCCACGCCTCTATGGTGTCCTGTCAACAAAGACATTCACATGTGATGCGCACTGGCCATTATGACTCGCCTGCGTCTGGATTATGTACCCTTACGGCGGCGTCGCCTTTGCAGCCTTCTTCGGTGCCTATTTCTGGATCCATCAATCAAGGTCGTCTTGTTTTCATTGAGTTTTAGCCCGCAGAAAGGCGTTCTGTACCTCCGATTCTGATGTTGCCATTTGTCACGCAGTCAGGGTCTGTATTTGTGTTTCGTCACGGAGCGAGGCTTCAACTCATAATCATGACTTAAAGACGTCGGTGAATTGAGGGCGCATAGTATGTTGTGCCGCATTGATGGTGTTTCGATTCATCAATCAAGAAAAAAGGCATGGGCGTGGGAAGCCATCATCGGATCGGAGGCGTTGATCATATACCGACTTGACCATGTCCTCGACGCTATCAATTATGATACGTAGGCCCTGTCGCGAATTCAATCCACATGAACTGACACCGAGCCCGGAGCGACCTTGTAAGTAACCGTTCCTTAATTCTGAAACAGACTTTCTGATTTCTGTTCCCCCCCTCTTCGTCAGAGTGGCGTTTTCCTCGACGGCCGCAAGATTTCACACGTATCTCAATCTATCACCCAATAACACACCATTTTTCTTGTTATTTTTAGTGAGTGTTTTCTCTCTCTCGAATATTCGATGTATGACAGTTCATTTAGATATTTACGCGTGACTGGCGAAAAGTGCTGACGGTACCGCAACTTAGATACCCGAGTGTCGCATAAGAGGGATGCTCGGGGAATATCTGAGGTAGACTCCATCACGGAGTAGGAGCGTGTTATCAGCGTTCATTTTAATCTAGGGCCAGACAGGGTCTACTCGGCTATTAGGGTACTCTCATCTGAGTACAAATCCTTCCCAAATGTTCGATCATCAGCTTTCTGTTGGCATTCATAGGCTACGTCGGCGAAAATGGCCCATGTGAGTGTACTGGAGAGTATTCATTTCCTATTTTCAGTATAGATGTATGTGAACGTCGGCACGCAAATCGCATCTTTCCTCCAATAGTTGTCGTCGGTATTCCGTGAGCTATCCGAACTGGCGGCTTCTTATAGCTTGACGTGGTGTCGCTCCTACCGGTCCCCAATGTATTGTGTGGGAGAATGAATCATGCTATCGGTACATGCGTCTACTTCACTGCCCTTGACATGATGCGATTCCTTTACTCAACCTTTCTCATCCACCTTACAGCGTGGCCATCATCTTCTAAGGGGACACAGTCGAGTTTTTCTTTTGTCTTCTGATCGAGAGGTTCCTTTAACGGCATCGCTGATATCCAACCAATGATTCAAACGAAAGACATTCTTACGCCAATCGGTTACATCACGACACGATTAACGACATCCTTGTTGGCATCTGCGTCGCAAAGGATCAACTTGGAATACCTCCGATTGTCCACGTTGGACGTCTTGTTGCGGTACTCAGGCTTTCCATCGATAGAACCGCTGGGTTGATCGGATATCCACTCCGCCTGACGAGAACTTGAAAGAGTCTTGACTTTTCTTTCCTGCTCTACGTTTCAATCGTGCTTCCCGCCCCGGACGAACACTCCTCGATCTCGTTTCAGGGTGATCGAGCGCTTTCCCCGATCCGCTGCGCCGTGTCACTGTTTTATTGAAAACACCCGCCTTCAGGGTCAATGTCATTTCTTAAGGGGCTTGTCAATAATACGTCTCGCGCTGCGGTTCAAGGCAGGCTCTAATAAATATTCCAAGCAGGGTTTGGCCATTTGACTATCCCGTGATATGGTTCCTGAATACTTCGTGAATGTAATGATAGAACCTCCACGAAGGCTGGGGCGCATATGTGATGTACTCCCGCGTTCCCTACATGGTGGAGCTAAGAAGTCATGTGGCTCCTGAAATTGCTTCCACTCGAGTCCGAATTTTCATAAACATATGACCTCCCCTCATTTACATAAATTGATGACTTGTTAAGATGGGCGCATCATATCCCTATGCCATTCGACAATATCCTCTTGACGAATATATTGTCCCCGGGAATTTGCAATGTCGACACATGCAAAGAACGATCGAGTTGTAAGCATTGTATTCCTCCTGGAGACGCAGCACACAGTGTTAATCATCTCGCAGCCATGACATTCATTGAAAACATCCGGTCAAATGGATCGTCGTTCCAAAACGACAACGATCCTTATGCAGAAAAACTTGAGCGCATCAAGGTTTTCGGGCGCTAGGCCTGTCGCAGATCTGCAGGGATTCGAAATGAAAGGTACAATGGACGGCCACACACGCCAATGGTAATGGTATTCCTGACTGCCGGAGGCAGTCAAGTAAGGTTACCAACAAACACAGCGAACCTGCACATTAATGAACAACTACAGGCCGGAGTAAGTAACCATAAAATTATGGGAATCATGGTGACCAGACAATGATCGTTGTTACTAGTGATCATAATGCCGGACGACCATGGTATCGTCACGACCAACTGATTATCTGCGCGCGCATGTCAGGGTGAGATCATCCCTGAGGACTGCGTTAATGAAGCGATGGCGGTCTCTGCCAGAACAACGGGAAAGTTATATCGGCTGTGATACCATTGTTATAGCCAGAACTTCCAGCCCATAGGTCAAATTCCGTTCGCGTATATGGAAAATGCAATACTTCCCAACCTGTGCCTATCAATTCACTGGTCAATAACACGGATCGTCTCTTTCAATGTTGCGTACGTAGGGATATGTATACTTAAACAATGTGATTACCCAGAAAGTACAGCCTCAATTATCTGCGCCACCCGTGTAATATCCACTTCTTCCATTGACAGAGGTCACATGTGATCCAGCGGCAGCATCTGAGATATTAGTTCAGTGGGAAGTATGTTGTCGCTCACGGGTGCCATCAGATCGAGAACAGTTTCTACCTGCCAAATGTCCTTCGACCATTTAATAAAAAAAATCTGGTACAGTACGAATGGGGAGCTCAGTATGCAACGGAAGATGTGGCAGTGGAAGAAATAAATATACTCTCCGCTGGAGCCTCTTTCTTCCCAGTTTCTGATCTAGAGGAAGACTGGGGTGGGCAAAGTCAGGGATATCTGGCATCTTATTTTCGCCTTGTGAGGCGTAACTGGAATTGTCTGCATAATTAAGTCTTGATCTGCCGAAATTGAAATATATGCCATTTTCGGTAAAGACTGTGAGAAATACGACCCCACCTTTGCAGTTATCTCCCGTCCGTTGAAACACGTGTCTGGGTCCCAGCCGCTTTAGCATTTATGGTAGCAGAGAATTGATGGATGTCAGGTACAGTAGCCATTTCTAAGATTAGAGTGCGGGCAGGCTATCGTTCCGAACTAGGTCTTTTGTTAAATTTCTATGCAGGGATTACTAGGTGACTGGGCGAGGAGCGAGTCTTAGCTTGGACGATGGATACTGAAATAAGTAAATGTTATTTGATCAAGTCAAGATCAGGCACATGGTCCGTTTATTAACAGAATGCATTCTTACACTAATCAGGGTATCCTACCTGAATAAAATGCGTCTAGAAAGTCAGGAGGGAGGGCAAGTTGTAAAATGGTAGCGTAGTATAAGTGCTGTGCTATCTTTGATAACGACACACAGGGATCCGCTGGAGTGATTATCCGTCCCTGCGCAGATATTACGCTCCCGAACAATGGCGCTCCTTCCCGCCGGCCAATGGTTAGCTGCGAGAACGATGGCATGACTCCACAGCATAGTGCACATGAATAAACGACGTTGATCCTGGATATAGAAGAGCAAAGGAGTAAATGACGCTGCAAAGCTTATATTGTACGACACATAGGATTCAATACAGTGCAGCTACACACGCACTAAGTCATGTAGGTCATACAAAGATAGCATCCATTGGCGCTGTTCAAGTTAACATATTGGATGATAGGTTCAGTAGCTGTCCCATCGGCATCAGTGCTGTCGAGTGCTGAGACTTGAAGAATTTGACGCGATTCTCTGGAGTTGATGTGGTCCGGTTTGCTGCATAAGGACAGCGGCCAGGTAGGTCACAATGACCTAACAAGTAAAGACCTGAGATACTACCGCGGAGAAGCTTTAGCCTGTACATCAGACACGGTACAATAAATGGGGATTCAAGAATCTCGCCAAAGGGGGTGTCGTAAACTCAAAAAGAAGACACTGGCGGGGCTATTTGAGGTCCACCTTCGATCGTTCACATTGACAAATCATGCATGATGAGATACACAAACGGACGGAAGAAGAATCTGATGGGACTGATTATTCAGGACGTGAGGTACCCGTTCAGAATTCGAGAGCCACTTCGGTGGATCAGTATGTGAGTATATTCTTCTCATTTTTACAAGAACCTTGCAACTCGAGGCAAGTACAACTATTAACACAGAAGGGTCATCCCCGAACGAGGACTAAGGAATATATATGTGTGTATAGCATGGAATCAACAGATGTTTACTATGTAGATTTCGTGCTGATCAAGATTGCCTCAATAGACATCTTAGATGGACAAAATGGGAAGAGACTCACCTTGCGTGAAGATTTTGCCCTTGTATTATGACATTAGCAGGGTTTTTGATCCAGATCAGTGACAGGACACATGAATCGTTAGAGATGTAAATATCCAAAATCTGACATGGGACCGCCGTCAAGAAAAAAGAGGGCCAAAAATATCTTACCAAGCGGAAACAGTTTTCCCAGGGCTCGCCGTGACACTGCCACCGACGTAGCTTGTTTCGAAGTCTTGTTCCACCTGAAAATTGCAATTTTTTATACCGTAAGTTCACAACGTCACTCGCCAAGAAAAGATGTCCTTGCCTCAGAATAACGTCGCCTATACCTCTTTCGCGGCGTCAGTTTTTTTTTTTTTTGATCGAGGTTCATCGGTCAACGTTTGATATTACGTCCAACAGCAAGGGGCAAGACTTTAGATTCCCAAAAGCTTGCGACCGCTTGAAGGGTTCCGGGCCATCACGGCACATCGGCATACAGATGTGCCGAGACTCTCGAGTCAAGTAATTACACCAAAATTACACTTCCTTCGGACCTCTTGTGTCCTTTGTCTCTTGTCCCTGTCTTGCTCTCGCTCCAACTTCCTTTCATTCACCACTGAACTCCAAAACTTGGTGAACAAGTTTTGGAATAGTTTGAGAGTTACTAAAAATCACGCAGGACTACCGTAAGCGTCTCTTTCCATCGTTCCTGCCCTGATCTGATTTCTCTGCGGTCCAAAAGATCGCATTGGTTGGATTGTCCGTATCAATTGGCGGATTTAGAACGGTGTGTGATTGGGGTGCTCATCTTCTCTCAATTGTTTTCGCCCTTGTCGATCGCTTTCAAAATTTATCCAATGGTAATACTTATTTATTCGGGCATGATACGACTCAGTGAATAGCTTTTTTTACCCACATGCAAGACCACAAGCATGCGTGTTTCCTGCTTACCTCAACTGATGATTCCAGAGCCTTGATACAAGCCGAAATGGCCACCTTTCATAGACAAGGTGAAATACTGTCTTGTGTCCTTGATTCGTCCGCCAACATACCCGTATATGTCCTCCCGCAATATACGGAAGTATTCGTCCGTTCCTCCGAAATTTGGAAGTTACACGCATATAACTATAAACTTGCTCCTCCAGGAAAGTGCTGTGCTTCGTGGCGGTCCCGGTAATAGATGACCACGTTTGACGGCACGATTCCATAGTCCATTAACGTTGCTTGTGCATAGAAACAGGTAGAAGAGCTTATGCGTTGTGGCAACGTTGACCTAATACCTTCAGCGATGATTTCTGCGGAGAATGTTCCATTCAAGTAGCACTACGCCACAATCAATCCCTTACCTGTCTGATGCTTGCTACGTCGTGACAGCCTATTCTATTCATGATTCTGCACTTCAGTGTCTAATTCACAGAACTCGTATAATAACAACGTTTCGGTTGTTAGCTCGCTAGAGCAGGGCGAGATCGTCCTACGGTCAACGAAGCATCAGCGATTTTGACGGATGTTGGTTTCGGTGATAGTGACCATGTTTACCTGACGAAGGAAGGCGAAGTGTCATATATTTGAGAACTCAAGATGTGATGCTGACGCATGACAGGCATTTAGCAGCCTCGAATCTTTCTTCTTCATGGTCTGTCAACAATTTCTCCATTTGTACTTCTCCACCACGGATCTAAGCCAATTGGTATGCACCATTCATGCTTCATTCGCTCCATGGAGACACAGTCATGTACATAGGATTTAAAAGTATACAATATCAAGCATTGTCTGAGCTTGCAGATAGCCAAGTAATGCGAAACAACAAGACGTGCATTGCTTCTCTAGCAACGAAAGCAACTGCTGATAAAATATTATGAATTATATCCAACTTGAAAATTCCTATGAAACTGGGGTTAAGATAGGTTTTCCTTTGTGAGTGGTAAATGAGATGACATCCACAACCAGATGGGAAATTTGCTGTCGGAAGGGCAATTCTTGGGACAATGTACCATGCGGAGGTATCGAGCACCTCCGCTAAATGAACGTTGTTAAATATCTTTGTCTATCAAAAATCTACGGAGGTTTATTCCTTGTTGATATAAATCGTAACCCTGACAAACCGTGTAATATAGACCATTCCGTTCCTATAAGACCAATTATTGTTCAAAGGGCATCCCGGAGTTATGTCCCTTCATATGTAACACAGTTGCTTGTCATTGATATACAGTTTTCTATTGGGTGATATATATTGATCATCCCAAGGCGCCGAGAATACCGATACTGTACGCTATTTTCTTCCAGAGTCCAGCCTCCGTCTATGATCAAGGAACAAGGGTTGAGAGCAAGCGCAGGAATTTCTCATCACCATGGCTGAGGGATCATTTAAAGCCTCACGTTCACATTGCAACTCTGCAAATGCTGAGATTCTCCGTTGTTATTGAAGAAATCAATAACCGTGATGGTAATAAGTGTTACTTCACCAACATTTGCAAGGTCACACTATTTTTACGAGGCAACTTGGAGGCAACATAACTAGCGTTAACAGTCCAGTTTATGCATTGTGTTTAGGAACCCGCGCAAGACGCGTCTTAGACGATCGAATCATGTGCCAAACACGTGTATACCACGAGAGCTTTGTCACAATGTGACCCTTGCCTTTTTCCTATTATCATCACACGATTGAGAAGGACAGAACTGTAGGGCCCTTCGTCATTTTATCTCTGAAAACGTTAATGGTTCCCATAGATGGAGTCTCAAACCGGCAATAGACTGCCAAAACGCTTGCCCACGCGCCTCTGAAGAGCTAGTACATCTCGGAAGCTTCGTGCAGAGGAATTTCATTCTCTAGGTGCTATGACAGTAATTTGCCTAAGAAAGGTGGACATCACGGGCCATACGCAATGCGCATATGCTAGAACGCCTACTATTTCCTTACTCTTGGATGCCGTCGGACGTTCAACATGTCTGCGTAGCAGAATGAACTGCAGTCTCCCTACCAAGATCATTGCCGATTCTAGCAGCAGAATGTACTATTTGCGATACACATATGTGATGAGAGGTGAACTTCTCAATATCTCGAAATGTGTACCGCGATGCTCAGAACTGTTTTAGGACTTGACTTTCTTTTCTTTCAGCAATGGGCGTTGTGTTGCGGCTGTGAAAAGTGGGGACCCGGAAGGCGATGGTGCGCTCTTCCATTACTAGTTATTTGAACCGTAAACTGAAAGTAATGAATAGATATCATTCCAAACTTGACACGACCTATGTACAAGTCTCCGTGCCTACAACTCACGCGACACCATCTCAACCAAAAGTAAACATGTCCGCTATTTTTATTTGCCGTCGGACAGAGGCTCATACGTGATTTCGTCAGACTGATATTCCTCACCGCTACCATGGACCTCGTTGAAGTACCATATGTGAGAAACCATCATAATGCCACGTATGCCTATTCCAACTTCCTTCGCGGAGCCGAGGCGGCTGAAAGTCGTCGGTCTAGTTACGAACTGCCAAGATGAATTTGTCGCATAAGATACTCGGCAAGAATGCCATTTTTTCTTTCTCATCAAAGTACACTGGACGTCAGGGTGGAAAAACACAGCTTAGGTCAATTGGTGATTTGATCCCATACTCACGCGCCTCTGCTCCTAAGCCGCACGTATTAGTTGGTATTGGCCAGCAGCTCTAATGCGAACTTCTATTTTCTCACATGCTTATGGTATGATCAGTTGTAATCTTTAAATTACGGCTGCTTCGAGATTGTCCGTTACCCTTTTCTTATTCCTCGGTGCGCTTAGCTTTGGTATTTGGATCTCTACGCTTCGCTCCTCAGAACTGTACCTGCAATGCACCCCGAAGCCAGCGAATCTTTCGTTATATGTGGTTTCAGCCCATGTTTGCACGATTAAGGTCCTCCATGGCAACCTGGGGTTGACGCTCACTACCACTTCGTCGAGTACACGCGACAGGATACGAAGATGACGGGCCCTTCGGCTTGTATTACCGAAGGTTCGTGTTGATCTTCCTCCTGTGATAGCGAATGATTCATTCACCATTCAGTATGTCTAGCATCGTCAATGAAGCTAATACTAAAGCATGGCAATTTTGACGTGAGATCAAAAGAAGAGCGTCGACTAGAATATCTTCTCAAGTCTTATAACTGTCAGCTGATCCTCTCCTGCTCACCCTTGTTCTTCCATGAGGATCATCTTCGTGTATGCTTGCTTTGCTGGCATTTTAGGTGTCGTTGCTGTCGCCTTCGACCCCCTCCAGCACGTCAACCTGTTTATTGGTACTACCAATGGTGGTCATGCCTTTCCTGGTTTGTCGATTTTTTTCTCATGCCATGGCAACTCGTTAAGACAGGTTGACATAGGTGCTACCATTCCGCATGGAATGGTGAAAGCTGGGATGGACACCGACTCTCCTGGGAATGTAGGTCAATCTTTTGGTTCCTTGGATAGCCTTGCTGACGGTGCGCTGATAGCACGCCGGCTACGACGCTGATCCTCAGTACCGTGTTACTGGATTTTCTCAGCTCCATCAATCTGGCACGGGCGGAGTATGTCGTTACTTATTGTGTTATATTGTATTTCTTGATCTGAGTGGTATTCACAGGCTGTCCCGCTTTCAAACTTCAAACTGTTTCCCATACACGATTGCGTAGCCTTTGAACAATGCGTTACGGCCATTGGCAACCGGAAAGTTCTGCGCCACATCCTACCCGACGGTACTTCAGCCGAGGCACTCTTTTCTTCCTTGACTAATATTCGGCATAGGTTCTCCCGATGATTTTGCTTCGCCTGGATACTTCTCCACCAATTTATCAAACTCCATCCGAGTGGAACTGACATCTACTCGGAGAACAGCTCTTCATCGGTATACCTTTCCTCCGGAGTCTACGACACCTAGGATCCTTCTTGATGTTATGAACGATGGACAATCCAGTGCCACTGGAAATATTATGACCGTCCACCCAGAAACCGGTCGCATAACAGGTGAGCCACTGCATCCTGGTGGTATCACATCTAACACGAATATTTGTAGCGGGTGGAGAGTTTGCGAACTCGTTTGGAGGTGATCGCTACAAAGCCTACGCATGCGTAGATTTCAAGGGCGATTTTGATTCATTACTCGAATATGGCCCTTACAAGTCTAATTCTCCGGATATGTGGGGAACGGATATCCAGCAGATTTACTATTGTAGGCTGGTTTCGTCGTTTCTAAGATTATACTTTAGTTTAATGTGAAATATAGCGTGGGGACCAGAACACGGCGGCCTCGTTGGGTTTCCTAGCTCGTCGTCAGGTCCTACAACCGTTTTAGCTCGTGTAGGAATATCCACATTATCTATAGACCAAGCATGCTCGAACGCAGAAGAAGAAATCCCCGACTTCAACTTCGAAGGGGTTCAACGGCAAAGCGAAGCGCAGTGGCGGGACATTCTTTCTCGTGTGAAGGTTGATACCGAAGGGGTAGACTCCGACACTGTAACCCTGTTGTACTCTTCAGTAAGTCGCACACTAGACTAACTGGAACTTCCAATTAATGTGCACCAGCTTTACAGGACCCATATAGTTCCCGCAAACAGTAAGAGTACATCTATGCGTTCTATTTCGTTAGCTGAACTTCGCACTAGTGACTGGCGAAAATCCCGGATGGACGTCAGATGAGCCTTATTACGATTCTTTCTACTGTAACGTGAGCACATTTTCTTCGTTCTCATGGTTACCAATCCGACGATGTGAATAGTGGGATACTTTCCGGACTCTATATCCTCTCATGTCGTTGCATGATCCAGCTACGTTTGCGGAAATCGTTCGCGGAATGATCGATATACAAAAACACGAGGGGTGGTTGCCTGAATGTCGTGAAATGGGAACCAAGCAGTACGTGCCCCACTTCACTTATTGTTCTGATGTGTTCAGTTATTGCTTCAAGGTACATACAAGGAGGAAGCAGTATGTTCGCTTTCGCCAGCCCATTTCCTTTCTCTGATACACATGTCTTTCAGACGGCGATCCCATTGTAGCCGAGTTTTTCATCAAGTGGGTCATCTAATTCGTTCTGATGTGAATGAAATTTGACTGTTTAACGTTCAAGGTATCAGAACTATACGGCCACTTTCGGAGTGTCTGACGAAGACCTATACAATTCCCTCGTTGCCGATGCAGAGAATACCCCTCCGAACTGGAATACCCAAGGTCGGCAAGCAGATGCATGGAAAAAGTTTGGTGCGCCATATAAATCTAATAAACTCATTATCCCTCCTCACTGGCTAACGATAGGTTATATTCCCTCTGACACGACATTTCTCGGGGGAGCAAATTCGAAGCAAGTCTCTCGTGCCATCGAGGTAGCGTACAAAAACTATGATTGCACGGCACAATTGCTGATAAAATGGGTAGTACGCCTTCGGCGATTTCACTATTTCACAAGTGGCGAAAGCTCTTAATCGAGCTAATGATGCAGCAAAGGTACTTTTTTGACCGTTGATATTCATACTAACGCTCTGATGTCCAAATCATCTCCAAGTATGCTTCACGAGCAAGAAATTTTGTAAACTCGTGGAATTCCACTGTCGACGTCCCCGATATTGCCGAGAATATAACGGGATTCCTTCAGGTAACCATCCTGATAGCAAATGTTCCGGCTCATTCAGCTGTCTATAGCCGCGTTTTGCGAATGGGACATGGAATTATACTGACCCTAGGCACTGCAGTATCCATGACCCCACCCAATCGACATGCTATTTGGATGCTACCCATCGTGATGGTTTTTACGAGGCCTCGCCCATTGTTTACTCTCAGGTATGCTTCGCCTGTTGAAATCCTGTTTTGTTTCTCACTATAGCAGTTCATTCCTCATGACACCGCTAAACTTATAGAACTACAAGGGGGAAATGGTAAATTCGTAGAACGCTTGGAATTCATATTTGATAACGTACGTCGTGTTCTATATCAAGACTTATCTGACCAGGTGACAGGATTACTTCGACTCCACGGACGAGCCCTCCCAACAGATTCCATTCATGTACCACTATGCTAACAAGCCCGGGTACAGCACCCGCCGATCAAGACAAATTATCGAGCAATACTTCAACACGTCGACGAGTGGTTTGCCAGGAAATGATGGTAAGTCTCGTAGCAAATGTCTTCCTTGTGTGTTGCTCATTCTTGCAAGATTCCGGTGCGTTATCAGATCGAAACACCCTGCAAGATGCCGAAGTTGATACCTCGCTGATTTCTAGGTGCAATGGGAAGTTACGCTTTCTTCTTTTTAGCAGGGATGTACCCAGTTCCTGCGACGAAGCAGTTCCTACTCTCATCTCCGTACTTCCCTTCGATTTCATTCCATAACCCCTTCTTCAACTCGACCACCACCATCATCAGCAAGAATTTTAATCAAGGCCTATATGTCAAGGTAAACCGTTGATTAAATCTCTGGCAATTTTGACTGATGGCACCAAAGAATGTGTCCGTCAACGGGCATCCATCTGAATCAACTTGCTATCTCGACTGGGACGTTTTCACGACGACATCTACTGTAGTATTGGAACTTACGGATGATGAAGAGGTTACCTGTGGCGGAAGGCTACCCCCTTCGTTGTCAACAGGAGGTTATGATTGATATATAAGAGTTGTGTTACGGACTGAACTTAACAATTGTCATCTTTTTTTTTGAGTACATTGATACATATGGCGCAATCGAATCTGAGAAATTCAAAGCACCAATGTTGAGAATGGGGGCTCAGTAGGTCAACACAGATACGATTTGATGGAGACTGAAGGTCCCGTCGGTTTTTTAACAGTTATTTCCTCACTTTCTAGGCATGTCATGCTCATATTGTTATCTTTCTCGCCATTGTGGATTAATCAGGAATTTGGTTTCTCGTTATTCATTGTAGTACATGCACTTCTGTATACTTAACTTTTGAGAGGCAGTACTTGATTGCAATAGTGTCATAGGCAGCCATGCACTGCGAATACGTTTGAACAAAGATCTTTCAAAATTCGTTTCTGAAGAAGACGTCCCCAGATTATGAAGATATTATGCGTTGGAGATTATGACGTGACGATACTAACAGGGTTCAAATACACTGATCCGGCGTTGGGTGAACCATGCATCCGGTCTTCATATCTTCGGTCGAAGTATACATCCTCCCTTAAGTACTACAAACCATAGCCCCAACATCGCTTCAATGTAAATCAGACCAGGTGATGTTCCTTAGACATCGACGAATATTACACGAGACTCGCTGCTCATCGCCTGTGTATAGCATCTCGCTCTAACGGCGCGTTAGAGCTTAGTAAGCTATGATCGGCCTGCACATTATTGCTGCAACTTGTTGCAGTTAGGGCTGGCCCACTTCTCATTGTATGACAATCATTTATAGAGAAAAACACAGTTTCGAAGTTGATTTAGAAGGTGACAGAGCCCGTTTTTTTTACCAGGTGCCCTAGTTCATGCTCAGCACCTTGTACAAGCTGGGACTTGCAAACAGTCACTCTTTTGAACTTCTTCGATTTTTCATGCCTTTCAAAAGTCTCGGCATCGAAAAATCGAGTCGTCAAAATCTTCATATATATTGTACCTTTCGCATGGTATCAAATTTAAGTGTGCCGGTGCCATCAAACGCTAGCCCTCGCCAGACTTTCGTTTGACATGATAAGTAGCAAAACAGCATATACCCCGCTCAATTTTTTTCAAGGTAACTTCATTTAAAAATCGAGCCGTCACCTTCTGTAGAACTGCATTTAGGTTCTAATGGATATTTAAAAATCACGAAATGTTGAGAATTGACCCAGCCCTGGTCAGTTTTTCTTTTGATTCCGCCCTCATTTTGGCTGTCTCACACCAGTATATACAAGTTCTTGCTCCGTACATGTAGAAGTCGTTCATTTTTTTGGTGTTACTGTCTGTAAATAACTATTATACAAATCTTTGTCTCTTATGCTAAGGATGGGAGGCAGAACCACCGTGTCCTCATTATTTTTTTTCTTTCTCACACTGAAGAGAATGTACGTAGCAAGCATGCACAAACAGGAGAATCTGGCACAGCAGTAATGCCCTCCTTCGCTTTGTCTTCTCTCTGACTCCATCATTGTCCACTAATATCAATGCCACACCTTGGCATGCCAGTTTCAAAGCTGTTCACTGCATTGAGGAGCAGGCCTACAAGCAGGACTGCCACATTTGTCTCATCCAACTCACACGCTTTAGGAAAGCCCCAAGGTGGACGTCGGATGCTTGGAGTTTGACGGGATGCTGCGATTCGTTGATGAGATTGAGGTTTAGGGACGACTGTGGGCAGGGGTGGACCTATCTGGTGGCTTAGCTGAGAAAGGGAAGAACGATGGAAGTGTTGAAGGGTGCGTTCATTGCTGATACAGTTTACACATGTGTTTTTATGATATGTAGGAAGCGCTACTTCACCAGTCTACCACATTGCGGTGTCTTCGTTGCTACAACAAAACTCAGTGCAATGACCGCAGGTGCGACGGGAAGGCCACCAGTTCTTGTGGGATGAGCGACTCCATCATCTGGGAGATCACTATCCTCGCTTGGAAGTCATACGACACCGTCCATCTGTCTTAAACAGAAGAATCACACCAGCTACCAGTGGCTGGGTCACACCATCAATATCCAACAGAAGAGTCATGACCTCGACCAATTATACAAGGTAGTCAGGGATCCCGACGCTCCCTAAGAAATGCGTCAGTGTTGTGACACTGATACCTGGTACCAAGCTAGTAAGTATTCTGACGTGAATGCTATACACCAATTGTATTCATTTAAGAAACAAGTAGCTCTGGAGCTCCCCTCACAACATCCCGTTGCCCAGTTCGATTGGTTTGGGCTTGCCTAGTATTGTACGAAGCATATCATCCTCAAACAGAACAGCTGACCACGGACGGCTTACCGTCCTCCCCAATTGCGACTCCGAAACCAGCTTCAAAGAGACGAATACCTAGTGGAGTGGTGATGCCCCCTCCGCCATCACGCATTCGTGCTGGCTCACCTAGTGCTATAATCCCTGGATTTAGCATCTAAAACCACCCCGAATGGCGTCGACTGTGTGGCCTCACTCGTTCTCCGGCTTCATTCAATGAATAGAGAGGAATTGTTTATCAATATCAGGAGAACAACCACGCAGCTTTTTTGTTCCAGCCGGGAGGGTATTTGTCGATGCCTGATGATGCCGGTGGAGGGTGTTTGGAAATGTACTGTGGGGGCTGCGTGGGACAGCGTGGTTGTCATAAAAAGATGGTTTTGGTGTCCAATTGTAGCTATTAAAAATGTGAACAAACAGATACCAACTCTGAGCCAGTCTGGGTACCATGCGAGGCCACGCAGTCAAAATACTTGAAAAACGGGGATGGAGGAGCAGGAGAGCTCGTCCTAGTGTTATAATCCCCTGATTTAGTGTCTAAAACCACCCCAAATGGTGTTGACTGTGTGGCCTAGTGCTATAATCCCCGGATTTAGCATCTAAAACCACCCCAAACACCATCGACTGCGTGGCCTCCCTCGCTCTCCGGCTCGACACGATGAACAGAGGATAATTGTTCCTCGATATCAGGAGAACAACCATGCAGCTTTTTTGTTTCAGCCGGTGGGGTATTCGTCGATGCCTGATGATGCTGGTATGGGGTGTTTGGAAATGCACTGTGGGGGCTGCATGGGAGGGCATAGTTCTCATACAGAGACGGTTTGGCTGTCCATTTGTAGCCCTTGAAAATGGGAACAATTGGGCACCAATTCCGAGCCAGTCAAGTCCCTACCTAGTGTTATAATCCCCTGATTTAGTGTCTAAAACCACCCCAAATGGCGTTGACTGCGTGGCCTCCATCATTCTCCGGCTCGACACGATGAACAGAGGAGAATTGTTCATTGATATTGGGAGAACAACCACGCAGCATTTTCGTTCTAGCCGGGGGGGTATTCGTTGATGCCTGATGATGCCGGTGGAGGGTGTTTGGAAACGTACTGTGGGGGCTGCGTGGGATGGTGTAGTTGTCATACAGAGATCGTTTTGGTGTCCAATTGTAGCTATTGAAAATACGAACAAATGGAAGCCAAATCCGAGCCAGTCCTGGTACCATGTGAGGCCATGCAGTCGAAATACTTGAAAAACGGGGATGGAGGAGCAGGAAATGTTCTTGAAGCTCGTCCTGTTTTGGTAATATGTCTCAGTTGTCATTGCATGTGATATTACTAGGCTATGAGACGTCTTCTTTTCTATTTTTAGTCCTCCTAATATAACATTATGACATAGGACACAAGCTATTCAGCGTACTGTACTCTATTTATATAATTTAATGATTAGAGAAGACCATGATCGACCCACACCTTTTCATCGGTCTTTGGGAAAATACCCATGTGTGTGACTGTTCTATGTGGTGTCCCAAAGTATTAACACAACGCATCAACACATATCCAATACCATCAATTCAAGGACATTTGACATCTATAAATGCGGCCCTACTCTCTAAACCCCCAGTTGCCTACTAGTTTTACCATATATCGTTGAAAATATTCTCATTCGCTGACATGATCACTATGTAAGATGCAAGCTATGATTCATAAGTATTTCTGTCATTCCATAATGGTGGGTGCTTTGTATGAGTGATGGGGAATCGACCGAAAATCGAGGATGTAAGGCTAATGGCACACAAGGAGTCAACAAGCCAATTGGCTTGTTTACCCTTTGTTTCGCAGTCACTCTAGCATGCCGTCTGTGCCGACTTGTGATCGACCGACTCTTTTGCATCGGTAGTTATTATTGGCATTTCCTTTATTTTTACAGACATAAACCATTCTCATAAAATAGGGCCAACATCCTGATGGTTGATGAGGGAAAATTCCAAGACTTGCGAGTTGATTTTAGCTCAGCATGATTTGAAGCCAAGCATATGCACGTTGTGTGACCACCTACCTAACCATGCTTAAACCAGAGGACAACGACACAGTTCCCTCTCAAGTTGCTGCACCAGAAACATCGCATGTGGTTGGGCACCGTCGAAGAACAATTTTATAGCAAATGGAATTAGCCCTTCTCAGATACGCCGTATGAGCAACCACTTCATCAATTGAGGACGAGTGAAGCAATAATGTAAGAGCGACGACTTTGTGCTTGCAAACAGCAAGATAGAGGACGTGAAGTCATAAACCGAAGATGGTCGTTATTGTGTAAGTCTGGCATACGGACCGGTTCGTGTTCTAACTTGGTTATTGTGTGCCTAACTGCTGTCACTCCTTTAATCTGTCATCTCATGCACCCTAAAACTGGCATGCTGATGGGCCATCGTGCATCCTACAACTCTACTTCACTTGCGACCTGATGACTTGGGACTTACGACACCACGGTATACGAGGCGATTTACCTTTTCTACTGCCTTGGGGCAGCATGCAAAGATGTTGATCGAGGACCCGGGATTATCAGACGGCTCGCACTTCGCAATCTTGACCTATGGCGACGGCTAGAGAGGAGTGCTCATGGAGTGAGGGATCTAGTATTGCGCTAGCTACAATGTGAGTGGTGCCCATTCCTTTCATTATCCACTTGACGTCCCTTTCCTAGCTATTTGTATTTCGAAGAATACATAGACTAGGGTTGCAATTCGTTTCTTAAACGGTCAAACTACCGAGGACGCGCCCAGTCTATTTGCTTCTTCATATCTCTTGGAAATACACTAAACCTTTGAAATGGTATTTCATTCACGCAGAGACAGTCGGACCTCCGTATTCCTAGATAACCCTCATCATAATCATCACAATTCTTCCTCAAAACCGCAGCTATCCCTAGCGCGTAAACTGAGCAACATCCCATCCCCCACACCTCAATCCCTCCCCTCCGCAAGCTCCAAATCCTCCAAGAACGCCCACTCCCCCGGTCCTGCTTGCGTGTCTCCTTCTGTGCGCACAACCGCTCACTGCCGCCGACTGGAACACTGACGGCCTACCAGAAGGGCAACACGAGGACACGTGCAGCGTAGTATGTCGTGAGCATGACGTGGTTGAACACGAGAGTGAGGGTGAAGTCGAGATGAGCACTGGCGAATGAGGGCTGTTCGGTAGGGGATACTGAGGAGGTGGAGATGAGGGAAAAGTGAGAGGGCGAGATCCTCTCAAGAAAACAAGCGAGTACTCAGTGATGCCGCGAAGAGTGGAGGTCGATCTGGATTTTAGAGAAGGGGTATGCACGAAGGCGGAGTGTTACTCGATGACAACGGTGAGGGTGTGAGTTTGGCCGGATGGTGTATATGCGAGGAATGTTCATGCAATTTAGAGACTGATATGGACGTTCGTGCATCCGAGTTCTTTCTCGTTGCGCTGTTCAAGATATTCTGTGCCGTAGTAACAGGTGTTGTCGTGGGTGTAAACTGTAGTAATGACGACTGTGGATGTTGCGCTAGCAGTAACAACGATCCCGAGGCACGATCAGCAATAGCCGTCCAGCTTGTATCCAAGTCTGAGGGCTGCTTCCAATACAGTAGCTTGGCAACTTTCTTGTCCAAGTCGAAGCTCTCTGTCTTGACCCTGCTCTGTTAGGTTAGCAACCTCTTCATCGAGATCAAAGTTGTCTTCACCTAGGTCGCTCATTTCGGTCTTGCCCCAGCCCGATCGGCCTCTCCCGCAGCTCTGAGACGTCAGGAAGTCCGCTCTCGGGTAGGGAGAGTTCTAATTCCGGGAGGCTCGTTCCATCCTGTGGGGTATTTGGAATAGAAGCGGGTGGCAGATGCGTATCTGCATATATTATCGTCGACAAATCAGGAAAGGATTACGTCGGAGCGGGAGCTAATGCGCATTAAACACGAAGAAAATCAAGAAAAGAATTAATTCACCAATCGAGCTCCTCTCCAGCATATTGTGCGTCTAATTGTCATGAGATGAGCTCGTTGGGATACTGTAGCTGTCCAGCAAAAACTTGGAGAGAAAAAGCGGATGTGCGCATACGCTAAGGAGGGAGTGGGAGGATCGTGGTCAGCGTTGCCGTTGCTGACTTGCACGCAGGGTTCGTGCATGCAATGACATAGATGGACGAACGGACTGGAGGTTACAAAACGAATGTCTTTCAGATACAACCAGGATATCATGCAAGACATCACGCACAAGTTGTCCCGGTCCATATGCCAATGAGAACTCGCCAACTCCAGACAGGTAAGGGTCCGCATCTGAAGTAGTGATAGCATTAGTACATAATCAAAAACCAAGATACGAATAGAACTTGACGCGTACCAGCGACGGCTAATCATGAGAAGGAAGCAGTTCAAGGAGGGTTGGCAGATCTTTGGCGGCTCAGATAGGTACCGTGTGATAGTAAGCAATGATCGGACTCGAAACTACAAAGCGAGTGTCACAATCAGTCAAAGTGGCGAGTTTATGAACACGTACCCTTACAGAAAGTATACGATAGTAGGTGTAGCTCTATGGTCAAGTTAAATTCGGCAGATAATATTTCCTGTAGAAAAACACGTACGTTGAAGAGGAGCAAGTTCCTTCACCGCATTGTTCACGACTGCTAATCGTGGCACTGCACGAGTTTCAATAACACCACCTATCCAGAATTTTCTGAAGACATTCTTGATAACAACGGCATGGTCGATGTCTAATTGGGCCTACATGGGACTTGAAAGCAGATGCACTTTGATGCTCAACATTCTGGAGCCAGTATGGGTCGGAGGGAGCGGTAGTCCCTGGAGTGAGGGGGGAGAACAGCAATTAGTGCCCATGAAAGAGACAAATGTGGAGAGTTTGTAGGGTTTGTGCGCCATGGTAGAGTGTGCAAGTCGTCTCTTCCACTCGACACAATCTGTAGTGGTCAATAGGTTGATATTCATTCTCTTGAACATGTCGACAGGCGCACCTCATCACATTAACATCCACTTCCATAACTCGATAAAGCTCCCATGCTTTGAAAATTGCGAAGACACAGTCCGGAACGGAAGTCCTTTGTATGCAAAAGGCGTGGCCGTCATGTAGGAGATGCTCGCAATAGTCTGCGGGCGTCACTACTCGAAAGGAAACTCCTGATGAGGCTTGTTATCGGGCAGAAAGATGTAGCAGCGCATTGCTCTCGTTTGAGTCGATGTGAGGGGAACCGGCAGCATGAGGGTGGTTTGCAGAAACTGTTCGGAGCAGGGAACTCGCCATACAGATGCAAATATCGCGTCTGACTTGCCAAGATGTGCTGACTAAGCCGCGTCACCTTTTCCACTCGCGCCTAGCATTCCACCCACCCAACCACCCTTGAGTCTTGATTCTGGAGGAGCACGTTTCCCTCTGGAATCTCAGTTATGAAGATAAGTGTGCTCTAGTAAGCAGGCATCGTTATTCTCTCTCCTCTATCTTAGTGTCAGGTTATTAGCAGCATCTCTCTTTTAAGACGGCGGGCTGGCTGCTTGCTTGCTGTCTTCTCCGAACACCACCTCACCTCGACGTACATTGGCATGCTCCGCCTTGGGAGGGCGAGGCTCGTCTTCAACGTGCTGAAAGCTCCACACACTCTCTCACTGCGCCCATTATACTCTTACTTCTTGAGCTCCATCTCCACCACAACACGTTTTGTTGTGCAACGTCGCACCTTCTTTATCACGGCAAATTCTCACAAAGATCTGTTTGAATACACATCAGGGAACTGGGTGTAAGTCTCATATATATTGTTCTATAGCGCACGTTTCTGACCTGTAATATGACTTCTTCATCTATAACGATGCTCTTCGCCACAAAGAGTGGAGGCTCGCCTTCGACGTCAATGGGCTATGTCGACTTGCAGCAGAGTCTGTCAATCAAAATCCTGCTAATGTCGTCACCTTGTCGAAGCTCGCCGAGGGCAGGTTTAACCGTACCTTCCTCATCACCCTTCGCGACGACTTCCAAATGGTTGCCCGTATTCCGTATCCCATCACCGTCCCTAAATTCTACGCTGTTGCCACTCTAGAGTTCCTGCGTTCCTCTGGGCTACTTGTTCCCAAGATATACGGGTACTCGCCTGACCCAGACAACACCGCTGGAACCGAGTATATCTTCATGCAGTTCGTTCGAGGCTTCAAGCTCAGCGATGTTTGGCCTAGTCTAAGCGAACAGGAAGTCATCTCCGTCATCCGCCAGCTCACTCAACTCGAGTCAAGTATGATGTCGCTATCTTTCCCCGCTGGCGGGAGCCTATACTTTACCAAAGACTTGGAGAAGGTTGCCATGGGACTGGGCATACCCCTAGAGGATGAGCGTTTCTCTATCGGTCCGGATACAAGACTGCCTCTCTGGTACGGGAGAAGGTCAAAGCTCGACGTGAATCGGGGAGCCTGTACGACATCTTCTGCATTTTCATT
>JANDKJ010000074.1:0-16042 GCA_028551335.1 Armillaria sp. CMW 4456 | reverse complement strand
TAGGATCTGTGGTGTGGGGTCT
Organism: Armillaria sp. CMW 4456; assembly: GCA_028551335.1. Classification (NCBI taxonomy): domain Eukaryota; kingdom Fungi; phylum Basidiomycota; class Agaricomycetes; order Agaricales; family Physalacriaceae; genus Armillaria; species Armillaria sp. CMW 4456. The sequence goes on along the minus strand of JANDKJ010000074.1, from coordinate 16,020 downwards.
GGTGTTCATTTGCAGGGCCTGGTGGGCTGTGAAGCTGGAATGGTAGTAGGTTTCTCGTTGTGCTGGGCAGGGTCCCACAGAGGCGGAGCTGAAGAGGTCGGGAGATTCCCCAGAGGGGGAGTCGGGGATGTTGAGGGTAGAGGACATGGTTGGTTTGATTGTTCGACCCAAGGGTTTGAGTTCAAATATACTGTTAGGCTATATGCCTGAGTGGAGTGGTCTGGAGGAACTTATGGAGCCAGTGGGGGAGGGATGGGTGTTGACGAAGCTATGGACAACGTCACCCCTGAGTCAGTGCCCGACAGCCAAGTATGGAGGGGTTACTTAGCTGGTTATACAGTTCATCAGCACCCATGCAGGGCTGACAAGTCTTGAGGGCGAGTGAGGACAGGAGAATGAGGGAGAAGTAGAGGAGGGTCCAGATGGAATGTCAAGAACCAAAGTTGAGTACAGGTCTTGACTATGAAGAGGACAAAACCAAGTTGATATTTGAACTAGGGAACTACTTAGTGGTACATGCAGTTTATATATGGCGGTGGTATCATCTCGGTGTCCGTTAAACTCTGTCATGAATATGCAATATGTCAGTCGGTTGGATACAGGTTCCATGGCAGGCTGCGGATGGTGTCGAGTGTGTTGATAGAGTGGTATCCATCTCGGAGTGTTGTCAGTGGTAAGTTGTCTCCACAAGTATGTCGGTGGTTGGGTTCTGCTGACCTGTGAGAGTCGGTGATTCATTTCTGGTGTCACGTGGTCGGTGTCATGCATGTGACAGGTGGAAAGAAATGGTTTCCGATGTGAAATCATTCTGTGAGTCATGTCGCACTTGTAAAATGAGTAAGCCTGATAATCAGAAGCCATATGGACTGCTACATCCTCTCAGGATCCCATCCTACCCTTGGGAAGCAATTGGCATTGATTTCGTAGGACCATTGCCTGAGTCAAGAAATTGTGATGGATCCTTCAACTCAATAATTGTGATCATCGACCTATTCACTTCCATGACCCATGTAGTGCCCTGCCATACCAATTATTCAGCTCGTCAAGTAGCTGAACTGATGTTCAAACATGTCTACAAGCACCATGGAATGCCAAGATGTATCATCAGTGATCAAGACTCACTGTTTACAAGCACCTTTTGGAAAAGGTTGCACGAACTAACAGGCATGCAGCTGAATATGTCCAGTGCGTACCATCCCCAGAGTGACGGATCCACAGAAAGGGCTAATCGAACTATTACCCAGATGTTGCGACAATGTGTTGACTCGACTCAAAGGGATTGGGTCTTGAAGCTGCCAGCAATCGAATTTGCACTCAATTGTGCTCATTCAGAGACCACAGGATACACTCCATTCATGCTGAACACAGGACAAATACCAAGATCGATGATATGGGACTCAAACTTGAAAAACAAGTACCCCTCGGTTAGAACATTCGCTAGAACATGGCAACTAGCCATCATGGCTGCTCACAACGCTATCCTGGAAGCCTAAGTCAAGCAGACCTGCTTCACAAACCATAAACGGCATCTCAAACCCTTCCATGAGGGCGATCTTGTATACATATCCATGCAGAACCTAAAATTTGCAAAGGGACTGGCACATAAATTGATTCCGAAGTATATTGGACCCTACCAAATATCCAGGGACTTCAACAATCACTCCTTCTGAGTAGAGCTGCCAACAAGCTTCATACAGAGAGGCATACACCCTGTGTTCCATTCATCCCTGCTCCAAATACATGTCCCTAATGACAACTGCAGATTCCCCAGACATCTAGATAGTCAACTCCAGGAGACTCCTGAGGCAGAATCACAGTGGAAGATCAAGTGGATACTGGCCCTCCATGGTGCAAGGGAGCAGGCCATCTTCGAAGTTAAATGGACCACAGGAGACATGACATGGATGCCATTTAGCAAGATTGAAGGATTGGGAGCCCTTGCCGAGTACCTTGAGTTACTAGGGTGTTCAAGCATTGGTAACTTACCAGCAGGATGTGCACTGCCGCCCTCAAACCCTGAGGAATATGGCATTGCTGTATCATCCATTTATTTACCATTTGATATAGAGACATCAATGGTACAAAAGGATGAGCGACATACTGAACCATCCCAACTCACAGTATATCCCCCCATGCCAAGAGACCATCCCCCACCTAGAGGTTGGAAGGGATGCAGACCCTCCACCTATCTTCATTCCCTCCTCACCAAGCCTCTGACACTTGCCCCGAGGGAGTTTCTGGTTTGCTGAAGCCATGAATGGTTTGACGTCCATGAGGTTCCAGGTACTGGGACGCTTGGAGGCCTGGTCACGCAGGTCCATGCAGTGCACATTTTGAAGTGCATTGAGCACGACAGTCAAATTCATTGAACATATGCCAAGGATGGCCTATCCAAATGTCAGCAGATCCGTACCACACCCATTGCTTATGATGCTATTGCCCAAGCATTTAATGTGGGACCACAGTCTGCACAATTCGTTGAATGGGTTGCACCTGATGCCAATAACCCAGACTCACCTGCCGGGTACACCCTCATCCATCTTCAGGCCTCTCCTCCCACCAGTTCCCAACTTCGTGTTGACATGAGATTCTTATTCAACCCACACCAGCTCGATATCCCCAGATATGTTGTCGTTCCTGAATGCAAATATAACAAGACTCGTTTCATCGGCCACCAGATGCTGTACTGACAGGAGTTCGCCAAGGAAAAGGCAATCCAGCACCGTATTGACAAAAGGTCCAGATTTTTGTGGGACAATGGCCATGGCAAACACTATGCATCGGACTCTTGGGATGGATTCCTATCTGACGAAGACCTCCCAGAGTTTGTCGAAGGAAGCACAGGCACCATGGATGCCGAGGGAGACCCAGATCCTGACATGGTGGCAGCAGAAAAGGATGTCGTTGCTGAAAAGGGAAGCTTGCTCTATTTTGTTGACACAGAGGGAGACAGCCACAACAAGGATTTGGACACTAACATGAGGAATGTATAAACTCACTATCATTTTCCTTTAGTTTTTCCTGATTTTGTCCAACTTTGTTGCCCAGGAGGGCATATGTAACAGACGAGCTCGTATGTGACCTCTTGTTACTTATCTTTAGTCTCATTGCCATTCCTTTCACTTCATTAGTTGTCTAGTATGTACATATTTGAATTAGGCTAGTAGTATATAAGATGCAGACCTTGTAGTAGAAAGTAGCTTTTCGCAATCCACAGACATTACACCTGTCATCTTTGCAAGAGCTCTTCATGTGAGTACGTGATGTCTCACCACCCTCACACATGCCACTTAACTTGCTACAGTATATAAGTAGAGTAGTTTTCATTAAGCTACCTCAGTCCTTCTGCTATGATCTTTCAAAGACTGAGATCCTTACTATTAGTTCAGATTCTAAGAGGTTATGGGTTGCTGCTCAACTTGCACATTATAGAAGACAAGACCTTAGAACCTGAACTTTGCCACCAGATTTCTTATTGTGATAATGACTGCTGAGTTGTCCTCAAAGCCCTCCATTCCCCTTATCAATATTCAAGCCATCCTCTTTGCCAGTGATGTTCTTGATAAGGAGAAGAACAATTGGTGCTCATGGAGTCTTGATATCTTTGATCTCCTTGCCCTCTCTAGTGGCCTTGACCACCACCTCCTTGGGACCTGGAAATGCTCTGACACTGACACCAAACCCATTGCTGCTCAAAATTGGTCTACTAATGACCATGCCATCATCAGCTTCATGTGGATGAAGTGCCACCCCAACGAGAAGGAATTTATCTCTACACTGGGGTCTATACTGGCTGAGTCAGTCTGGAAATTGCTGTCCACTCATCATGAGCAAGAAGGGCCCATTGTTCAAATTAACCTCTGTCAACATAGTCGGGGGTTGTCGAAGAGACACGATCATGTGCTTGCTTCCTTGTTTTGCTACAGCCTTAGTATAGGGGCTGAAACCGTTAAAACACCATACTTCCCCCTCTGATGTCAAGGAAGAACCTATGATCTCAGTGCCTGGGATCGCAGTGCACAGGTTTTTTTTTGATCAGGACTAGGCCCAGTACCCTGTTCAAGAAGATAGTCAAACCATTCAGACAAACAACAAAAGGTCAACCTGGATTGTCTAGATTTGCTTGACATTCCATGCAGCCATTACACCTGCTAGCATGAGTTTAAAGTCGCTACTGACAATTAGTAATGTGTAAGCCTGCTACATGCAGGCTCACAGAAGACTAAGGACGAAGACCTCAATGACGACATTGATGACATCATGGGAACAGATCAGGAGAGGATCAAGCCACAGGAACAGATCGAGAGTAGATACATATAGGTAGCATAGGACTAGCTCTCTCTCTCTCTCTCTTTTGTACCCCACTTCCATGACATACAGACACTCACCACTTACCTGCCCAATATAACCTGTTCGTGTTCTTTTGTGCATGATCATTTCATTCAGTGAGGCTGCAACTGCATGTGCAGCCTTTCACTTTTTTTTGAACATCTGTAACAGGTCGCTAATCTCAGAAATAGTCCATGACAACTGTGGATACAACTCTCCCAACCTCGCTCAATCAGAATCTGCATATGTCACTCAATACATCGGAAAAAAACCCACATACATTGCTTTCAGTACATTCTTGCTCAATGCACTTAGCTCAGAGACCTCTGCCTTCGCTTGTATGCTTCATTCTGATATTGCTTTGCTACTCTTGAAATCTGAATTTTTGGACACAGTAAACATGCATATACCCAAGTAATCACTGTGGATTCTTCACCAAAAATCACTCCCTTACTGGGACGAGCTCCTCAGTCATCAAAACGAACAACCAGAGTGACAACCTCTGATAATAACCCTGTGAAGAAGTCTGTCTTCAACTTTTCTGATTCTGACTCTGAAACCGAACTCACAAAAATGACTATGTATGCACCCATTCCATCTACAGGCCTTGCCCATGTGGTGGCTGGAACATCTGCAAAGGTCTTCCCTTGCCTTTCTGATGGGAAGATTACACACTCTGTGCCACTGCACAGATTCCTCACAATGCTTAACAACTGGAGCAACACCTATCATCCTAATGCTGATGTGGCAAGCATTTTGGTGATGATCACACCTGGCTTCAATGACAACCCTGTCCTCAAAAGCTTGTACTATGAGATGGATGTCAAATTGAACAAGGGACTTACTCCTGCTGACTTTCTGGAAAAGGCTTATGAGCGCTCTTTTGGGTTGAAGTGGCATCTTGATGTTTGGCACAAACTTGACAACTTCCATCAGGATAAGCAACCTTTCATTGAGCTGTTTGAGAAGATGTTCAGCCATAACAGGATCCTTGAAGATAAAGAGGAATTCTTACCTGATTGACTCCTAATATCGCTGATCAAATCCCACATTAATAATGAGCTCTGTGACTGCTTAGACAGCCCAATGGGCATTGAAGCTTTGAAGATTTACAGCATCATCACTAATGGGAAGGCTGTTGCAGATAATGCTGAACACACCCTTTCACATTGGGCTAAGCTCATTGAACATGTCAATGAGGACATCCACAGAGATCGTGACAGATGCCAGCTCAAATGGAATGACTATGACCTTAAACATGGACACTCTGAGGAACAGACCAAGAGTAGATACATATAGGTAGCATAGGACTAGCTCTCTCTCTCTCTCTCTCTTTTGTACCCAACCCTTTCGGTTCACATGTCGCTGCACTCAACCCTTCTCAATCAAGTATGAACATTGCCCTTGCACCCTGCTACAACAACCTCAAGAAATGGACTATGTTCTTTTTAGGTCATTTTTGCATTCAATGCCACTTACCCTTCCAGAATCACTGGAAGGTGGATAATGTGTGTAACCCATGCCCTGCTGCCAACTATCAAATCCAGGATATCAATTTCATTAACTGCTGGGTTGCAGCCAACCCAAATGGTTTTGAAAACCACTGTGTGCCAGACAACTCTGTGATCCCATGTTGCCCTTTCACCATCACTCCTGAACATGTTGCTGATGCTGTAGCAAGGCAGCAGGCCAAAGGCACTATTGTCCCTGCATACTTCCTTTCCTTGGCACAATCTGCTGGTACTGCAGGTTCCAGTAATTCAGGTTCCAGTCATTCGGTTCCCACTTCCTTTGCAACAATATCTAATGCCATTCCTGTTGCTGCATGTCATGTCGCTCCCATCCAAATGGTGCCTGCTGGTTATGTTGCTCCCATCATTGCTAAGCACTCCTTCCCTCCACTTGACACAGAGGACAGTGCTCCCACTTGCAGCTCTAGTCGCAACAGTACTTGGCTGGGATCTCACAACACTCTGGATGTGAAGTCAAGATCTGCACTCCTACCACCATTCAGCAACAGTGCCATTGTTGGTGTTGATAATGGGTCTGATGAGGCATTATATGTTGCATCTAGCCCTGAGGCAGATGACAGCCCTTTGTCCCCTCCATGCAGAAACATTCACCACTGTCATTCACATCGCTCTCCTGCTGTTGCCACTAGTCCCCTGGCTCCCACTCGCTCTTTGACTCGCCATGCAGAGACTGAGCCTTGCATGCTGCTCTCACATTGTTATGTTCCCCCCTCTGCAAAGGACTGCGAATTAGAACCTGAGGATGTTATCAATTATGAGACTAGTAGAAGTGGGACACCAGACTGCAGCATATTCTGAGTCCTTAATCCAGTCCAATGAAATAAATAAATATATATTATCCATTATAATAATGTACTCCTATTGCTGGGATCATTTAAAAAAAAAGCCTACAAGCACCTTGATATGATCTTAATCAATTTTTTCTCTATTTAGCTCAATAAATATGTGGTTGACTCAGTATCTCATTCAGGCTCCCTCAACACAGCCACATACTACTGATAAAGCATTTCATTGAACTTGAGCACAGCCACAGATAGCCCATTGAGTTTGATGGGCACAGCCACATCACACTGGATGAGCATCCTATCGAATTTGATTGCATAGCCACATTTTACAGATACAGGCTCAGGACTCAATGGGAAGCAAGTTGAATTAGATGGAAGTAGAGAACACAATATGTTTTTGTAGTCATTCTTTTGTTCCTCATGTAATTATAAATGATGACATTGCTAATATGCAAAATCCACACCTGTCAAGGGTGGCTGGTATGGGTACCAGTTCAAGAGTTCATACCCATAGGAGGCCCATGCTATTCACTATTCAGTGCAAGATACATACATATACATATATGTGAGAGGTTCTGTCATCTGATTCACAACTCCAATTAATTTCATTGAAGCCACCTTCATAGATGGTAAACAACCTGTTATCAGACACAGTGTAACTGTCGCTAAACCATACAGGCATGCACAAAAACTCATGTCAATGGCTGTGTAGTTGATACTTTCCCAAGTGGCTCAATTTATGACATGTCATTAGTGTAGATACATCATAAATATAATCTCAGACATGATAATAGAAATGGCTAAGGGTAAGACTACATATGTTTGGTGTATATATATACATCTCAGAAAATTGAAAATATATATAAAAGAAAATAATACCAGGTGTATGCCATTTTAATCCTCTACAATTAGCAACATCTAACTAGAATGGAGGGTTATGTCAACAGCTTTATGGAACTCAATGAATGCTTTGTCAGCACCTCCATTGAACTCGATGAAGGCTTGACAATTCAAATTATAGCAGCATGTTTGTTAGACCCAACCTTCATGTGACTCTAACAATGACAAACAACCGGCTACTTCACGTTCGAGTAACACCGGTGCGTCAACCTGTTAGCATGAAGTCGAGACTAAGGTCTTGACTCTTTGGCTTTTTAAGTGGGGATTGAGTTCCGAGTAAGTTGGTATAGATTAACTTAGCTCGAGGCTGGGGTTATACCAGCACGAGCCATGCTACTTAAATACACAAGTCGTATACTACTGTTGTTCGCTATTTAGGCGCCGGTGTTTGGCTAGCGAGAAGAATCTGGAATGTCAGCTGGATGAAGTGTAATAGTACATTGAAAGAGAATCCCAAAGATGGCGAGGATAACAAAGATAGCGAGAGAATTGAACGGGGTTAGATGAGTGGGAGGAGCGAGGCGCCGATTGCGTGGCTAAGTGATATGATCAGGGGTTAGGGTAGAGATAGGGGTTTGTCTCATAATGCAATTAGGGGTTAAAATCGTGACATTACCCCCCTGTTAAGGCAGTCGTCCCAACTGCTGGTGCTACTAGACATTGTTGCAATTTTACGAAGTCGGCTATTGCGTCGGTTGCATGTTCGAGTAGGTCTTCTTGTACCCATTGGTTTTCTTCGTCAGAATAGCCCCTCCATTTGACCAGGTAGTCTGTTACCAGTCGAGACGGCTGGTTTTTCTTTCCCCTTACTTGTCTTTGTCTGGTGTCGACGATAGCTTCTACCTCATATTCTTCTTCATTGTTTATGACGTCTGGTGGTGGTGGTGGTGTCGTCATTTGAGATGGAAAGCTTGGTGTGACATAGGGTGTGAGTAGGGATTCGTTGAAGACAGGGTGGATTCTCCACGTCGCAGGCAGTTTGAGTTTGTACACTGAGGCTCCTATGGCGGCGAGAACCGGAAATGGCCTGACACGCTTGTCGTCGAGTTTTTTCTTGGGTCGCGGTAAGTGTAAGTTTGTTGTGTCTAGCCACACCTTGTCGCCGATCTCATAGTGAATGGATGGTTGTTTATGACGGTCATAAGTGGTCTTCATCTGTTGTGCTGCCTTCTCCAATGCAGCCTGTGTCTCGTCGTGGATTTTCTTCATTTCAGTGGCAAATTCTGTGGCCCTGGGCACCTGGTTTCCTCGAGTGGTGCTGTCAGCAACTATCTGGGGGTGACGCCCATAGTTGATGAAAAATGGGCTTTTTCCGGTTGCCGAGTGCACGCGGTTGTTGTGTTGAAACATGGTGAGCGGTAGCCAGTCTGCCCAATCGTTTTGTCGATGGTTGACGAAGAGTCGTAGGTATTTTTTGACCTCTTGGTTGGCACGCTCCATCTGTCCGTCGGTCTGGGGATGGTATGCAGTAGAGGGGTTACCCTTGATGTCGAGGAGTCAGTATAGTTCCTTGAGGAACTTCGAGACAAATTGGGGTCCCCGATCACTTATCACCTTTGAGGGCATGCCATGATGGGCGTATACATGGTCCCGTAGTATTTTGGCCCATCCTTGTGATGAGAGTTCGGTGTCACATGTGACTGGGATGATTTGCTTTGAGAATCGGTCGATGATGAGGAGGATGGCGTCATTCCCATTCAATTTTGGAAGGCCTGTCATTATGTCGACCGATATATGGGTCCATGGCTCTGCTGGTGTCTTGTTTGGGTGTAGTGGGGCCGGCTTAGGGCGTGTTATGGTCTTGGTTCTCTGACAGGCTTCACATCCTTTTATGTATCTCTCGACATCTTTCCCTAGATGTGGCCACCAGTAGTCGCGCTGTATTAGTTCTTTGGTTTTGGCGATCCCGGGGTGGCCCACGGTGATGTGGTCATGATGGTAGGAGATTATGTCCCCTCGAAGCGCAGTGTTTGGGGGAACGTATATCCTACTGTCATAGAAAAGTAGCCCTCCTCGTTGCTCGATCCCTTGGGCATGACTAAGTGAGTCGGCGATCCCTCTGTCCCAGTGGGCTGAGTTTTTTGTTGCCTCCTCGATTCTCTCCTCCACCTCTCCTCTTGTCAGCATTTGCAAGGCCCAGATATGTGCTGATGTTATGAAGTACTCATTTGGTAGTACGATGGTTTCCCGGTTATTGTTACTGCCCTGGTCATGGTCGGCCCTTCAACTCAGAGGGTCGGCCTTGCAGTTGGCGGTCCTGGGCTTGTGGTGTAGCGTAAAGTGGTACTCGGCCAGCTCCATGACCCATCAGGCTTGTCATCGGTTTAGCTTTTGTGGTTGTCGAAAGTATTGGAGGTTCTGGTGGTCCGACCAAATCTCGAACACTTTCGTAGCCCCCATGAGGTAATGCCTCCACTTGCCGAGTGCGTGCATGATTGCGAGTAACTCTTTGTCGTAGATCTCGTAATTCCGCTCGGTCACTGTAAGGGCCTTTGAGAGGAAGGCTACCGGTCACCAGACAGCGCCCTGCTGCTGCAATAATACCGCTCCGATCGCCCCCTCGCTGGAGTCTGCCTCAATCCTAAACCTCCCCTCATCCGTTGGTATGGCCAGTACTACGTCCTCGGCCAATTTGGTCTTTAGTTCCTTGAACGCCTGCTGTTGTGCTGCTCCCCACACCCACGGCTCCTTTCCCATTAACTTTGTCATCGGCCACACTATCTTGCTATAGTCACGAATGAACCATCGGTAGAAATTGGTGAATCCAAGGAATGACTGTAGTTCCTTCTTCTTGGTGGGTATGGGCCACTCGGTGATCCCTTTTGTTTTTATGGTGTCCATGCGGATGGCCCCTTCACTGATGATGACTCCCAGGTACTCTGTTTCAAGCGTCTCAAACTCGCACTTCTCTGCCTTAAGGTATAAACGGTGTTTTTGTAGAGTTCTCAGTACTTCTCATACCAGGTGTTGGTGTTCTGCTCGGTCTTTGGACATGATGAGGATGCCGTTGAGATAGATGGTCACCTTGCCGGTGGCTATCAAGTCGCGAAAGATGTCGTTCATCATCCACTGGAAGGTGGCGGGTGAGTTTGTTAATCCAAAGAACATCACAGTTGGCTTGAAGAGCCCACGATTGGTGCGGAAGGCTGCCTTCCACTCATCCCCCTCCTTTATGCACACATTATTATAGCCCCATTGGATGTCTAGCTTGGTAAAATAGCAGGACCCCTTCAACTTGTCCATCAGTTCGGAGATGAGTGGGAGTGGATACCGGTTTTTGATTGTCATCTCATTGAGCTTCCGATAGTCCTGTACTGGTCAGAGCTTCCCGTCCTTCTTCTTGACGAAGAAGAAGGGAGATGCCATGGGTGATTTACTGGCTCGTATTCTCCCGGTGGTCAGGTTCTCATTGAGGAAGCGGTCCAACTCCTCCTGCTCCTTTGGACTGAGGGGGTACACCTTACAGTCTAGGGTAGCCTTCGCATTTGGGATCAATTCGATTGCGTGATCCCAGGGCTTTCACGCAGGTAACTCGTCAAAGTTCTCCTTAGCGAACAGGTCTTTGAAATCCCGGCACCATTCAGGAACCATCTCTTCGAAGGTTCGCTCGGGTCGGGTCACATAGTTCAAGGCTGCGAGGTCGTTCGCAACGTGTGCTCACAGTCTTATCTCTTCGGTCATATCCACGGTGAGGATCATATCCCCTTCCTCCAATTCTTCGTCCCACCTATCTGTTTCGTCGGCATCTGGGGGGGTAAGAGGGTTCTGTCAGCATTGGCAGCGGGTGAAGGTAATTTTGCCTGTGCCCCAGTTGACGAGCGGGTTGTGCCAGACGAGCCAGTCATGGCCTAAGAAGACATCCTTGTCACCTAGGTCCATGACTGTGAGGTCTATTCGCTCGTCATGGTCGCCGATCCAAAGGCGAACTTCGACAAACATGTTGATTTTGCCGGCTTGATTTCTTGTTCCGTCAGCATTAAATACCGGTATGGGGTGAGCCGTCGCTCAGGTGGCGAGGTTATGCTTTTCAATGAAGGTGTGGTTGATGGAGCTCCCGGTGCATCCGCTGTCAACCAGGGCTGTCGTATCGATGATTTTTCTTCTCTCTAATGTCTCCAACTGAATTGGTACCAGCAGGTCCTTTCCATGCACTTGGGCAGTGTGAACAAAGCACTGCAGTTGTTTGAGCTCTTCAAGCCACTCTAGGGCCTTCAATCGCTGAGCAGCTTGGAGGTGCTGAATGAGGTCGTCGGTGACTTCCCACTGGTGGTCCTTGTGCACCCAGCACCTTAAGGTGCCGGTTGCAGCGGGCATGACAGCGAATAGGGAGCACCAGACCCATTCAGCTCCCCAAGGTTTGAGCCACTCTTTGGGGTCGTGAGGGTATTCAGTTGTGGGCATCGGCTCTGGGGGTTGTTCATCGGTGGTGAGTCCGATGATGGTGCCTGTTGCCTGGTCCCAAGGGCACATGGTCCACTTCCCGTTTCGAAAGTGGTATGGGAAGGAGGAATGTGGGATGGATACTCTACTGGTCGTATGGGGCGTGCAGGCCCCCGTTTGGCCCTCATTGCTAGTTGGGTTAGCGGTCTTGTTCTTGCTCACTAGGATGCTTGCGACCTGTGGTGAGGGCTCCCCTGCTAACTCTACTGCCGAGGTCAGGGTCACCTCAGCTGTGCCCTCGGCAGGTAGCCTAAGGCCTTCGGCGGGTTCAGTTGGTATGGTTGCAGGGACGGTCACGTGTCTCCGTTCCTGCTGGTCCTTCAGCTGTCTGCAGTTTGACTCTCTTTGTTTAGTCATAGGTGTATTCGGCTGTTCAGGTCCTACAGTCTGTGCATAAGTACTAGTACAGGTTTTTGATGACACACTATTGCTAAGTTCTTTTCAGGCCAGTTGCGCAGAGTCGTTCATGTGCCGGCCTACCCTTTTACCTCCTCGAGTCCGGAAGTCGTCGCCAAGTCTTCTGGCACATTGCTATATTCGTCCTCATACCGACTGATGATCTCACATATCTGGGTGCGAGTTCGTCGGAGTCTGTCCTTATCCACCTTCGGCTGTGGGCACTTCCTTGCTATGTGCCCCTTCTCATTACAATTATAACACCTCCCTTCGTCGCGCGCTCAGAGTCGGTCAACATCCATAGGGCATCCCTGGCCGCCGTAGGTCATCCCCGTCCCGGTCCTCCTATCGCTGGAGGGTATCGTGGTCGGTGCTGTTGGGCTCGTAGGCAGGGACAGTTTGGTGGGGTGAGTTGTCATTGTTCGCCCTGGGTGTAACATGCTGTTTACGACTTTGTTACGCTGTCGGTGTTCATCGTTATTCTTAATGCGAGTCTTCCACTCGTAGTACCTGTTTGGTACCAGAATGCCAATGTCTGAAATTTGATTCACCATCCCTTCTGGGACCCCGGCCTTCAGGGCCATTGTCAACTGGTCTCGTTCTCCCGTCGTGTCTCAAAGTCCGGCTTTGACGGCCAGGTCCTCAAGCTTCTGGAAGTATTCGGTCGCTGTTTCCTTCCCGACCTGCCATTTCAGGTTTAGCATGGCTGCATGGTGCTTCTCTTTGACGGTGGGGTCCTTGAAATGGGCGATGAGGGCCTGTTGGAAGTCTACCCACGACGGGAACTGATGATGGCCCCTGGTTCAGGAAACGAGGTCGCATTGGAGGGTGACGAACCAGCTTTTGGCCATTCCTGCCATATGGGAGACGGCGAAGACTATTCTATTGGCATCAGCAAAGAAGCCTGCAAATGTCTGGAAATAGAGTTCGCAGTCACAGATGAAACGGTGAATGTCATCGGATTCTCCAGTGAAGGGATCCGGGGTTTTGATGAGAATAGGTTTTATGTTAAGTCGGAAGTCTCCGATGACCATATTTGGCCTGGGGTTAGTGGGCAGCATCCCGGGTGGTCGGCTTGGGTAGTCTGGTAGTGAGGCGAGGTCTGGGTCATGCGAGAGGTGAGGAGAGCCGTCGCCATGCCCTTCCTCGGGTATCCATCCTGGATTTGGTTTGCTGGCGGCGAGCTCAGCTCGAACTGTCTTCAGCTCTCGTTCGAGCTTTATGGCTAGTTCCTTTTTCTTCTCTCTCCTTTCCCATGATCCGGTGGAATCTTGTGAAGGGTCTCTCCTTCCTTCGGGCGGCTGGGTGCTCCCTCGTGGCCTTCACTCAACCCCTCCCTGCAGGGGTGGTTGTGCATGGGAAGGTCCGGTGGACTCTGGTCCAGCCACAGCTATCAGCATAATTCAGTAATTTCCGTCATCCTGGTTTATGTGATCGGCGGCCCTGGTCTTGGCCTGATTAATGATTCGTCACATGACAAGATCCTTATCTCGTGGATCCGTTCATTCTCCTACTGGCGCTTTGGCTGGGAAAGCAGTAATATATCAATATTGATCAGCTGCTAAGTTTAAAAAATACTCCCATACTGCCTCTGGGATGTCCATGACATTCATCAGCTGTGCTGGTACCGGATCAGCTATTTGTATATATGCTTCTACTTCGTCCCACACAATCGCTTCTTTGGCCCTACTCATTGTCGGTGAGGTCGATACGTGGGTTGGAGTAGCCGGACCCGAGGAAAGAGCAAAGGGGTTGGGGAAGAGCCCCGGCTCCGCTGGTGTCGGAGTTGATTCCTCCATCGCTGTCGGTGTCGCCAGGAGATCGAATGGGGGGAATGAGGTCTCGCTCGCTGGGAGACTGACTGCTGGGGCTGGGGCTGGGGCCACCGGTATGATTGAAGACAGGGGCTGGCTGGCTGCCGCTTGGGAAGGGGACGTGGGGGTTACCCACAGGGGACTGGGCAGACTCGTGGGGGGTAAGGAATGGGGATGTACTGGGGGTGGAGTGGTCAGAGGGAAAGCACCCGGGGCCTGCTGAGAGTTGCGGGACGACTGGCTCGTTTGCAAGGGTCATCGCTGGTATGGATGATGATGATAAGGAGATATAGTCGATGTAGACAGGGGGTCGGAGGGTGTCGCTGAATGCTCGGGCATGGGAGGGTCTGGCAGAGGGCTGGTCGGGTGTGTCACCTCGTATTCTCTGATTACCTGTTCAGCGCTCGTCCCTGCCCCGAATAACCCTTGCATCCCATGCCTGCCGGTAGAAGTCAGCAAGGTCCATGCGAGCAGGGGATTGGGGGATGGTTGCAGGGGCATCACTGCTTGGATTTCCTCCAGCGGGATCAGCCGAGGGATCCGGGAGGGGCGAGGAGGGGGCGGCGCTGGACGATGGGGGATAGACATGTCTGGGTCAGGCGAAGATGGGGAGGGGCGTCGCTGGCCTAGGTGGAAACACTCTTTCCACGTCTTCGTCGATTTCTGGGTTCTGAGGGAAGTCTGGTCTGGCTCCAAGGGCGGGTCCCTGCCCTCCTTGGGAAGACGACATAGAATCTGTTGAGGAACGCGACAATGGGGAGGAGACACTGGATGATGATACAATAGTAATAGTAGAGGATTCCTAGCAAGGCTAGGAGCCCGATGACGGCGGGAATAGCAAGGACGGCTAGGCTTGGGGCAGTGGACATACGGTCTTTTCCTTCATGACAAGCGTGTAAGGAAGAGAGGGTGAGGAAGCCTCGAGCTAATTGTTAGACCCAACCTTCATGTGACTCTAACAATGACAAACAACCGGCTACTTCGCGTTCGAGTAACACCGGTGCATCAACCTGTTAGCATGAAGTCGAGACTAAGGTCTTGACTCTTTGGCTTTTTAGTGTGGAGTGAGTTCCGAGTAAGTTGGTATAGATTTAACTTAGCTCGAGGCTGGGGTTTTACCAGCGTGAGCCGTGCTACTTAAATACACAAGCCGTATACTACTGTTGTTACTGCATTATTTAGGCACCAGTGTTTGGCCAGCGAGAAGAGTCCAGGAAGGTCAGCTGAGCGAGGTCATAATGGTACAATGAAAGAGAATCCCAAAGATGGTGAAGATAGCAAAGATAGGGAGAGAATTGAATGGAGTTAGATGAGCAAAGAGGGCGAGGCGCCGATTGAGTGGCTAAGTGATATGACGGGTTAAGGTATAATAGGGGTTTGTCTCGTGATGCAATTAACCCTAATACATTCCAATTGCTGTCATGAGACCAACCCCTATCCATACCTTAACCCCAAGCATACCACGTAGCTGCGCAACCGGCACCTTGCCCCTTTCGCTCGTTAACTCCATTCGTTCTCTCTCTATCCCTGCTATCTTCGCCATCTTTGGGACTCCCTTTCGTCTGTACCATGACTTCGCAAGCTGACACTCCGGTTAAAATCGCTGGCCAAACACCGGCACCTATACAATGTACAACAGTAGTATATGAACCGTGTATTTAAGTAGTGTGCTCTTGCTGGTACAACCCAGCTTCAAGCTAAGTTATAACATACCAACTTATGCCAGACACTCATCCCTCTCAAAGCTAAGCACTAAGGACTTAGCCTGTTCTTCACACTAGCCAGTAACTTCACTGGGATTACTCGAACGCGAAGTAACTGGTG
>JANDKJ010000073.1:0-28493 GCA_028551335.1 Armillaria sp. CMW 4456 | reverse complement strand
CTTAATATTTACTATATACCACTTGCATCTACCTTTGGTCTCTTATATCTCTGTTTATTACTGTGAGAGTGGTGAAATGTCATGTACTCACACAAAGAGCTTTTGCACAGTGACAGGTGTAATGTCTGTAGATTGTGAAAAGCTACCTTCTACTACAAGTTCTGTATCTTAAATACTACTAGGCTAATTCAAATAGATACATATTAAACAACTACAGAATGGACAATGAAAGGAATGGTTATGAGGCTAAAGATAGACAACAATAGGTCATGTACAAGTACATCTGTTACATATGCCCTTCTGGGCAATGAAGTTGGACAAAAATCAAGAAGAACTAAAGAAATTGATACTGAGTTTATACTTTCCTTATGTGAGTATTTGAGTCCTTGCTGCAGCTGTCTCCATCTGTGTCAATAAAATAGAGCAAGCTTTCTTTTTTGGTGACAATATCCTTTTCCATCACCACATCCTTCTCTGCTGCCACCACATCAGGATCTGGGTCTCTCTCAGCATCCATTGCCTTCACACTCTCTTCAACAAACTCTAAGATGTCTTTGTCAGATAGGAATCCATCTCAAGGGTTTGATACATAGTGTTTACCATGGCCATTGTCTTATAAAAATCTGGACCTCTTATCAATACAGCACTGGATTGCCTTTTTCTTGGTGAACTCCTATCAGTACAGCATTTGGTGGCCAATGAAATGAGTCTTGTTGTACTCATATTCAGGAACAATGACATATCCAGAGATATCAAGCTGATGTGGATCAAATAGAAACTTCATGTCAACACAAAGTTGGGAACTGGTGGGAAGGGAGGTCTGAAGATGGATGAGGGTGTACCTAGCAGATGAGTCTGGGTTATTGGCATCAGGTGCAACCCACTTCACAAATCATGCAGACTGTGGCTCAATGCACTTCAAAACATGCATTGCATGGACCTGTGCAACCAGGCCTCTGAGCATCCCAGTGTCTGGAACCCTATAGATGTCAAACTATTTACAGCTTTGACAAACCAGAAACTTCCTTGGGACAGGTGTCAGAGGCTTGGCAAGGAGGGGACAAAGATAGATGGGGGGTCTGCATCTCTTCTGACCTCTAGATAGAGCATGGTCACTTGGCATGGAGAGATGTACTGTGAGTTGAGATGGTTCAGTATGTCACTTGTCCTTTTATACCACTAATGTTTCTATATCAAATGGTAAATAAATGGATGATATAGCAATACCATATTCCTCAGGGTTTGAGGGCAGCAGCACACATCTCACTGGTAAGTTACCAATGCTCAAACACTCTAGTAACTCTAGGTACCTGGTGAGGGCTCCCAATTCTTTGATCTCACTAAATGGCATCCATGTCATGTCTCCCATGGTCCATTTAACTTCAAAGATGGCCTGCTCTCTTGTGCTATGGTGGGATACTATCTGTTCAATCTTCTATTGGGATTCTGTCTCAGGAGTCTCTTGCAGTTGACTATCTAGATGTTTGGGGAATCTGTGATCATCATTAGAGACATGAATCTGAAGCAGAGAGAAATGGAATATAGAGTGTACATCTCTCTATATGAAGCTTGTTGACAGTTCTACTTTGAAGGAGTGGTTGTTGAAGTCTCTGGAGATTCAGTAGGGTACAATATATTTTGAAATCAATTTTTGTGCCAGTCCCTTCACAAATTTAAGGTTCTGCATGGATATGTATACAAGATCACCTTCATGGAAAGGTTTGAGACATTGTTTACAGTTTGCATAGTAAGTCTGCTTGACTCTGGCTTCCAGGATGGCATTATGAGCAGCCATGATGGCTAATCATCTCATTTTAGTGAATATTCTGACCAAGAGGTACTTGTTCTTCATGTTCAAGTCCCATATCATTGATCTAGGTATCTATCCAGTGTTCAGCATGAATGGAGCATATCCTGTGGTCTCCAAATGGGCACAATTAAGTGCAAATTTGATTACTGGCAACTTTGAGACCCAATCCCTTTGAGTCAAGTCCATGCATTGTCACAATATCTGAGTAAGGGTTTAATTAGCCCATTCTGTGAATCTGTCACTCTGGAGATGGTATGCACTGGACATATTCAGCTGCATGCCTGTTAGTTCATGCAACCTTTTCCAAAAGGTGCTTGTAAACAGTGAGTCTCAGTCACTGATAATACATCTCAGCATTCCATGGTGCTTGTAGACATGTTCAAACATCAGTTTGGCCACTTGATGAGCTGAATAATTGGTACAGCAAGGCACTACATGGGTCATAGAGGTGAACAGATCAATACTCATGATTATCAAGTCAAAGGATCCATCACAATTTCTTGACTTAGGAAATAGACCCATGAAATCAACACCAATTGCTTTCCAAGAGTAGGATGGGATTCAGAGAGAATGTAGCAGCCTATATGGCTTCTGATTATCAGGTTTGCTCATTTTACAAGTGCAACAGGACTCACAAAATGATTTCATATCAGAAACTATTTCTTTCCACTATACATTTTGATGGAGGTAATCCAGAGTTTTACCAGCACCCAGGTGAGCTAATATTGAGTGAGCTTCTGAAATAATAATTTTCTGGGCTGAATGGCCATTTACCAAGATCTGTTGTTGTGAATGAGGACCTTCTATGCTCTATAGAGAGACCTCATTCTGCAAGTTCTTTTGGTAGAGGTGGTGGTATGAGTCAAGAGTGGATTGCTGATGTAATTTACTACAAAACTCAGACTAAATACTATCTGAAACTACTAAATCTGGCTAACAACTACTAAAAACTACTAAAACAAAGGAATTCAAGCTCAAAATGGGTTGTACCCTATCACCATAGTTTACAGAGAATTTAGCTATAGTCCTTTTTGAGGTACAGCAAGCCATTATCTCTATTCCATTTGAAGTTTGTAAAGTGATCTGGATTTTCCACTACTCCTTTAAAGAGGGGGTTTTCTATGTATCAATGTTGGATAGCATTTTCAAAGTTCAAACCATTAGTGGAGAGTATTGCATAAAGTAGCATAGTCTCAGCTGTGACTGCTTCAGCACAGAAATTTTCTGGACCACAGGAATTAGTCTGGCTGACACCCACAGTCTCTTCTACCTTCTACTATGGAGGCCATCAGTCATCTAGAGTCTGTTCAGGTTCTTCTCATTTCTCAATTCCATTGTAGACCTCATTAGCATGTTCTACTGGTGTTGAATCTGAGATCCTGACTCTCTCTGTGTTGACTTTGCCTATCCTTGCCAGAATTTTGATGGTGAGTTTTTCATGCTCTTTTCCACTGTTTTCTGACCTTGTTTTTCATTTGCCAGTTTATTCAGGTTTATTAGGCTTTGAGTTAGTCAAATTCTCAGTATTTCCATCCTTCTATAGGCATTGTGGTCTGATTATGTATACACAGCCTTTCATTTGTTTTGCAAACTCAGCTGATGTTTCCACTCTTCCTGTATCAGCCTGTGACTGTTTAGGAAGGGCCCTGGGGCATGTTACATATGCAGCAAAGACTTTGAGACCTACCAGCAATGGTATCATAATTCTGTGGCCATTTAGGTGACTCATGCTAACATTATCATCATGCATAGTATATTCCAAGCTCACCTGTACAGTACCTGGTGCATCATTTGTGTAGATACATGAGAGGGTATCAGATAGGATGTTGGATTCTCCTGGCACATATATTATCTCAAAATTGAAGGAGCTTATTTTTTCTAACCACCAGGCTTGTCTTCCAGTTATATCCTTCTGCTTTATAAGGTGAATTAACCCCTTATGATTCATGATCCATGTAAATCTGACTCCCTGCAGGATATCTTGATGTTGTAGCATGGTCTCCAATCCTGCTAGCTTTTCTAGCTCATGTACAGCATAATTTTGCTGTGCTGATCCTAGCTTTGCTGAGTAGAAAGTCACAACTTTAGCTTTCTGCCAGTCTTCTCCTTGTGCAACATAGCCTGCAATGCTAGCCAAGCTAGCATCAGTTACCATCCAAATTGGTTTGTGATCTGGTGAGTAATCCAGCAGGACTCTGCTATGGTTACAATAATTTTCCAGTCTCCTTGATCTCACCAAAGGCTCATTGCTCCATATATGACCAATGAAATGGTATTGTTGAGCCAGTGAGTCCATATAGGATTCCCATAGATCCCTATTGAAGAGGCTAGGTTGCATCTACTTGTGAAATAGTGAGCAGAACAGTGTGCTATGACACACACTACATCTCACACCTTCTATACCCCACTAATATCAACAACTACCTTTACAAGTGTGCTAAAGGGAGTAATTACACACTCCTTGTGATTATCTCAATCAATTAAATCAATTTCAATGCCACACAATATATAAACATAGTGAGCTCTCTTCAAAATAAAGTTCTAAGTTTAGGAACTTTTAAACAAGAAGGACTGCTTCAAGGTGCAACCTGCTTGGCAAAGCAGACAGATGGTACAAGTGCTCTAAAGCACACAGATAGACAGACAGACCTGTTCCAACACAAGCCAACTTCATACTGAGCTTGCTTTTCAAACCACTCACTAGACACTGATCTAGTGAGCTCACTGTATGTCCATGTGTAGAGTCATCAAACTGACTCATACAAACAATGGTGGCTCTTCTTCAAAAACAAACAGATAACAGAAACAGATGTGGCTCTAAAGCCTAGAAAACAGACAGAACTGAAAACAGACAGATGAAATGGAAGCCAACAACCCTCTTCCTGAGCTCTCAACACATTTAAACTCCTCAAGTGCTCAAACAATTAAATCAGTATCACTGACTCAATATCTCTCTTGTTGTAGTGTAGTGATGTGCACCATGTTGTACCACCCTAATATGCCCTTTTTCCATCATACCTTATCTGTCCAAAAACAAATCTTATTTCAATTTACCATAGAATATATAAAGACCTTGAAATGTATTAGAGAGTAGCTTTTGAAATTTGACACTATTACCTAGTCACTTAAGAACTGAAGGCTCTATCATATGCTGGAACTGAGAACTCTCTTCTTCTGTCATACATTTTTGACTTTTACTACTCATACAACTGAATGACTACTCTCTAGCTTTATCAAAAAACCTCACTACTAGTGGGCATTTGTCCTGGGACTTCATTGGCCTAATCAACCAACTCCTTCCTCAACATTGCTGACTCTTCTTGCTTCCCTTATAACTCTTCTTCTTTGAACATGGCTTCAACAGGATATCACTTGTGAAGTGCTGGACCTATTAGGACTGTGGACATGGCTTCAGGAAATCAGGTAGGGGTAGTGAATAACCCTCAAGAAAATATGACAGGTGAGTCTTCAGATAGTGAAGAGCTCACTGATTTCTCCACAGATGGCATGTCACCAAATGGAGGGCATGCTGAAGTCGGAGGCCAAGAGCTTGCCACACCCATCAGCAGAATGCTGATCAGGGATAATGAAACCAGTGGAGACCTCTTGGGAGGTTCCACAGCCTCTGTTAGGAGCAGAACTGCAATGGCAGCTCAGCAGGGTGTCAAGTCTGCTGAGACTCAGTGAGGTGCTGGTCATACTCTTAGTTGTGATCAGCAGGACAAAGAAAACTCTTCAGAGGATGAAGGGTAGGTGATGCCTTGTCAGGGATCCCCAAGACAGAGACAAGAAAGCTTGTCATCAACATCAATCATAGCCAAGTCCAGGAGGATTGATCATAATCAGAACCAGTATTCCATGCTTACTGATAATGAGAATAGTACATTGTCTAATAATCAGCTGGAAACTATACAACAGGTAGAAGCCTTGCTATTTTCTCCTGTGCATGCAGATCTGGATCATCATATGAAAAATATTCATATTTCAAATGGTAATGAGACGGAATCAGAAGATAAGGCACTTGCTGTCAGAACTACAGAATTGGTTGTCAACACTGGAAATCAATCAACTCAGCCCTCAAACATGGCACCACCACCTGTGGATGAAAGCAATAGCCATCAAACAGCTTTGAAATACTGAGAATAGGTTAGTCTGAAAAATGCAGATATTTGATGTCAACTGCTTTGCAATCTCCTGGCAGAAGAAGAACAATTGGTCAATATCAATAATCAGGAGACAGTTGTAGAACCACCTACCTCCAACCATCATGTCACATTTATGGACAACTGGCTTGGATCACAGAACCCACAAGTCATCTCTGACAAAAACCAAGGATCTTTGCTTGATTGACAGCAGATGAGCATGGACCATTCAGCACACCACCCATCTTGACAGAGCCCATCTGTGGTAGCTCCCATGATGGGTGGTAGCCAAATTGGCCCTGCTTACCCTTTAGAGCAGGTGGCACCTTGGAGTTATCTAGGTTGAGCATTAGGAATGGACTCGTTCAGAGAGGCAAGCTCATCTAGTGAAGGATCTTCTGATGCGTCCTCCTTAGATGGCTTTGATCAATCTGACCATGAACACCATCATAAGAGGTACAAGCATAAGCACCAGTGCCAGATGAGGGAGAAGGAACTGAGCACAATTGCACCCACTCCATACAACGGTTCCCCTGATCCAGAGGCTGTTACCTTGTTTATTCAAGAGTTTGAATACTATATTAAAGCTGCCACTATATCTCAGGATGAGAGAGTATTCCGGGTATCCCATTTCTTGAAAGAAGAGGCCCAGAGATTCTATATCCAAGTTGTCAGTTCGAACTACCAAGACTGGACTCTCAAACAGTTCTACCATGAGCTGTTTAATTAGTGTTTCCCTTGTGATGATAGAACAGACATCTGCCTAAAAATTACAAAGTGCTTTCAAGGGTCCTGATGTTGTTGTGATTATGTCTTCGATCTGAGAAATCACTATACAATGCTTGGGGACAAATCCAAGTGCACTCAGGTATTAAAGTTGTGGTGTGGCCTATATCAAAGTATACAGTCAGAACTGTTACTAAGAGGTTATCATCAAGAAGTTAATACCTGGGAGGAAATTGCGAGCATGGACAAAGTAATTGAAATAGCCCAAGAAAGTGTGGAATAGTTCCAAAAGCAGAATGTGGAACACAACCAGTGTGCATCCAATACACATACCAATTCTGCTACTGAAGGGAATAAGCACAATAAAATTCCCTGCCATAAGTGTGATATTCCCCAAAGCCAGCAAGAATGAATAGCTTGCAGGAAGGTCAGGAAATTTAAGCTGGAGCACCTTCAGGGTCTAGTACTCAACAGTGGGATCACTCATATCAGAAGAGGCCCCTTTGGAAGAAAGAGCTTTCTACCAAGGAACATGCTGAATACATAGCCAAAGGGCATTGTTTCTGCTGCCATAAGATAGAACACAAAGAATGTGAATGTCCCAATGGTCACTTGGCCACAGAAGGGAATAATAGGAAGCCTCCAGGAATGTCATCCACTAGCAAGCACCTACATCTGGCAGACATGCAACACCTTGTGGAACTTGCTGATGCAGGACCTAACCAAACAGAGTTGAGCATCAACAGTGTTGCATTAGGTGGCCTAGATATCTTGACCCTCACTGAACTGACTGGCTCACCCAATTCAGATACCTGGGATAAAGTTAGATCACCTCAGAGTCAACAGTGGAGTGTGGACTTATCAATTGGGAATGTCTTTGGGACTGCCATGGAATATGCACTTGCAGAAGGTGCTCCCTATCCTGGAGACCATGAGATCATCTCTGAGAATGGAGATCCTTGCTTTGTGGTCTACCAGATGAAGGGTGGCAGATTCCTTATAATGGATACTTGCTGACCTGATTGGGAGAATGTACTAGCTCCTGTTCATTGGGTGAAGTGGGGTGGCATAGCACACTGGTATCATTGCTATTGCACTTGTCAATTGGAACGAATGACTGGGCCTCCATGATGGATCCATGAACACATTGACATGCTTAAATGAGCAGTGGGTATCTGCTTGAATGAAGGGTTTGCAGTGGGAGGAACTACCCAGTTCCATGTCTATTCAATAGGAAGCTCCAAGCTCAGGATTCAAGATTTGACCCTAGGATATCAGTTTATCCTACTCAGACAGTTAGCTGAGAATCCTAGGTTCTGACTGTTGAACTGGTTCCTTACCAAAGTACAACATCATGAGCTATGCAGTCACCAGTACAATTGCTGGCATGATGGACACATTGGTTTATCCAATGTGGAATCAAACTTGGATAGTCAACAGTCCTACTTGGGAGCCATAGACAATTCCGCCATGATAATGATATCTCTAAACACAATTGTGAGAGATCAGCTTACTAGGGTGGAATGGAATGCAGGTGCACCTTGAGATTTCAAGTGCCTGGTTCCCCTACCTATGGTTGTCAAGGTTAAAATCAATGGAGTTGATGCTCGAGCTCTAATAGATACTGGATCCCTTGGGGATTTCATGTCATCTACACTAGTAGATCAGTTGAAGCTGAATAAGGTGTCACTTGAGAAACCTATTGCCTTACATCTTGCAGTACAGGTATCCCAGTCTTGCATCAACTATGGGACAATGGTGAAGATCTCCTTCCAAGGGATCAATGATGAGACTTGTTATTTTGACATATATAACCTGTCACAATATGACCTGATACTGGGCACCCCATTCATTTTTCAACATTCAATATCCCTGGGATTAAACCCTGCTCATGTGTCAGTGGGACAAATGGCCTCTGCTCCAATTGAGGGCAAAAATATTAGCGAATTGTTGTCCAGGGCAATGGATGTGGCCATTGAAAAGATAATTGTCATTTGTGAATCTATTCTAAGTTATGCAGAAGATAAGGGATTATTCCAGGATGCAGCCCTCACCCTTTTACCATCTATACATGCAATTAATCACACTATTCCATTAAAGGATGAAGGCAAGACTTACCATTGGCGACCTTCTTGTTGCCCAGAACCATTGATGCCACAGTGGATACTCAAAAGGCAACAGTACCTGGACATTGGGTGGTGGAAACTAACAACATCTCAGAATACAGTATATAAGCCCAACAAGCAAAAGGGCCAGCCTGAACTGCACATAGTGTTTGACTTGTGGGAGAGGAATGCCAATTGCGAGAAGATGACAGCTCCTCTACCAGCAATTGATACTGTGCTTCATAGAGTTGCTGTGCATAAGTGGATCTCCTCATTTGATTTACAAGCTGCATATGAGCAAGTCTGGATAATTCCTGAGCATGTCAAGAGATCTGTGGTAACGATGCCAGATGGCAATATGGTAGTATACCTATGGGAATGTTGCATGGATTGATGAGCCTCTTGGTTCCTTTTCATTGGACAGCAACTCATTAGCACATGTTCAATGAGATTAAGGCCTGTATACATGCTCACCATGAGCAGGAGCATGTGCCTCTGAGATATGAGCCAGACTCACCTCCAGTAAACATGGTTACTGATGCCAGTGCCACTGGCATTTCTGGCATGATTAGCCAGGGCAAAGACTGGCACACAGCAAAAGTAGCTGCCTTCTTCTCTGCAAAGTTGAAGCCTGCGCAACAGAACTACCTGGTACATGAACTGGAAATGTTTGTGGGGGTCAAGACTATGCACTGCTACTAAGACATCCTGCTTAGACACCCCTTCCAGTGGTTCACAGACCACAGAGGGCTGGTACATCTGTTGAAGCAAAAGAATCTGTCAGGAAGGCAGGCTTGTTGGCTTGAGCTTTTGGGTGACTACAATTTTGAGATGATATATGTACCTGGTGTAGAGAATTGATTAACAGATGCACTCTCCTGCATGTATGCTCATGATGCACCAGGGACTGTATGTGCTCCCTCTGAGTTTCCACAACATGATGAGGACCATCTGCATAAGGCCTCTGACATCACATCTCCACTCCTCATAGGATTCGAGGTGAATGCAGTGAGAATGTCCACAACCACAGTCAACAACCCATGGAATAAGCTGCCAAGATGGCCAAGAAAGAACAAGTCTGCTACTACATTTGCCTGTAGAATGGTAGGGAAGATTTGTATTGTGAGACCTAGGATGGGTGGTATGGTGTCTCCTGAACCATCAGGAACTGCTGTAAAAGAGACAGAGAACACCAGTGGTCACCTACAAGATGAGTTGGATGATCACAACACTCCCATGATGTCCAGTTCAACAGTTACTGACTCCCATGGTGGATCTGGTCCCATGAGCATCAGGGGAGTTAACACTGCTTCACACAGTGATTCTCTCAATGCCTCAATAGCAATGTCCCAATCTCTCTTGTCATCTCAATCTGAGGTGGGAACTTCACAATCTGCATCTACCACAAATAGGGATGCAAATGACCCTGACAATCCCTCTCTAATAGGACTGATGCATACCAAACTGCCAGAACATGACCTGTTTGTCACAATTTGAGCAGCATATTCAATGGACTTGGTACTATCCAAGGTGCTGGAGTCGCCACAGGCCTTCAAGAACTTCTTGAACAAGGATGACATTTTGTTCCTGCATTCTGGAGGGCAGGATCTGCTGTGTATCTCTGAACAGGTGAAGTTGAAGGGCGAGTCTGTCTGCAACATAATATTGACAGAAGCTCATTTGCTTCTTGCCCACCTAGGTTATCTCAAAACCCTATTCTATCTCCATGACCATGTCTGGTGGTGGTTGATGGCTGCTAATGTTCATTCCTTTGTGGATGCTTGCCAAACCTGTCAGCAATCCAAACCTAACAACCAATGACTGTATGGGCTTCTCAACCCTCTCCAAGTCTTGGACGCACTATGGCAAATGATTGGCATCAACTTTGTAGGGCCATTACCAGAATCAGTGAATTGTGACACTTGATACAACACCATAGTAGTGGTGATTGATACTCTAAGCTTGATGGTGCACTTGATTCCAGGCAGGATAGACTATGCCACTCCCAAAGTTGCCAAACTCCTGTTTGAGCAGGTATTCAAGTTGCATGGCTTGCCTGAATGCATAATCTCTGATCATGATGTGCTGTTCACTAGTGAATTTTGGATGAAGCTGCACTCCCTGATGGGTGTCTCACTCAAACTATCCAGCTTCTATCATCCTGAGATGGACGGGGCTACCAAGCATGCAAACCACACAGTAACACAGATGTTACATGCATGTATAGCACCAGACCAGCTTGATTGGATTGCACATTTGCCAGCTATCGAATTTGCAATAAATTCAGCAAGGTCTGAGTCAACAGGGTATGCTCCCTTCTTCATTAACTATGGTTGTGTTCCTCACTCATTAGTGTGGACAGCTGGTGGTAATGACACATACCCAGGAGTGCATAATTTTGCATTGCAAATTAAACAGGCAGTGATGTCAGCACACGATTCCCTACTGGCTGCCCATGTGAAACAAACTTGGGATGCTAACAGGAAATGTTGGCCTAGTCTGTTTGCCAAGGGAGATATGGTCTACATTGCCATACAGAATTTGACTCTGCCCAAGGGACTTGCCCACAAACTGGCCCTGAAGTTCATTGGCTCATATCAGATCTTGGAGGATTTCAACAATAATTCATTCTGGATTGAGCTACCACCAGAATTGTGATGTTGAGGGGTTCATCCTGTCTTCCACACTTCTCTGCTTAGGGTACACATGGAGAATAATGATGTCCTCTTCCCTTCTCAGACAGATGTGAGTGTAGGTTTGGCAGAACTGCTGGACTCTATTGAATGGCACATACTTCATTTTGTGGATCACAAATGGTATCATGGACAACCCTGTTTTTGTGCAGAATGGGCATTGGGAGACATGATATGGTTGCCCTTCGAGGAAGCCAGGAGCTTTGCTGCATTCAAGGAATACCTGGATGTCTTGGGGATTCCTGAGTCAGATCTGCATAAGTCAGTGGGACCCATGGACAGACAAATTCATGACTTATCAGCTGCTCACATTGGATATTTGTTTGTTTATAAGGCTCAATGTGAACCAGTGGTAGTATTCAACCAACACCCAGACAACCACACACACATATCTTCATCTCCTCCACCAGTTCTTGTCAATGATCCTGATGGCCAGTATGTCATGTCTTGGGGATTGATTGAGTTGTTTTGCTCCCATGCATGCTATCTAATCAGCAAGCTTTATGTATCCACAGATACCTATGCACCTCCTTTGGGCTATTATATGTTTGCAGAATATTGGAATGGAATGGGCACTCAGACTCATCATTGCTACTTCCCCATAGGAGAGGTTGGAGAGGGAACTGGCACTGAGAAAGAGATTCTTTGCATCACTGATTTTTTACCACCTGCATGGAAGTGCTGTGCTAACCAGGCTCCTGATGGATTCCCCAAGTCAAAGATTTTTCAGTCGCTGCAGTACCAGGAAATTGCATTGAGGGCAGTTTTCAATGCAGTTGGATCTAGGAATGGCCCCCAAGGTGGTCACCCAGGACATAGACAACACAATAGAAATGGCTTGAGGACTGGAACTCTCAACAGCTGAGCTCACACTCCCACCATTGCCCTTACTTGCCCTGCCTCTAACTCAGATGATGTCCTTGAGACTTTCAACACCAGGTTGGATCTATTCACTGACATTGACCCCAATGCTGCTCCTGTGGCCAGGCCTTTGCTGCTTCCCCTTCCTCAGCTGTTGTAGCTACAAAGCCTACCCTAGCTGTTGTGACTGTGAAGTCTATCCTGGCTATTGCAGCTATGAACAAGCCAGTTGGTTCTTCAGCTCCTAAAGATACCTTCCCTATGGAAGAAGACATGGAGATGGAGAATGATGTGCTGCCAGGTATGGTGTTGGGTGACAAGGATTTCCTGGCAGATTTGGCAAAAATTGATTAGACAGCACTTTACCATTGCAAAGTGTAGAGGGCATGTGTAGTGTAGTGACATGCACCATGTTGTATCACCCTAATATGCCCCCTTTCTGTCATACCTTATCTGTTCAAAAACAAATCTTATTTCAATTTACCATAGAATATATAAAGACCTTGAAATGTATTAGAGAGTAGCTTTCAAAATTTGACACTATTACCTAGTCACTCAAGAACTGAAGGCTCTATTGCATGCTGGAACTGAGAACTCTCTCCTTCTGTCACACTTGTCTTTCAGACACACAAGTTTTAAATGTGAGATTATCTCTGTTTTCCTCTAGTAAACTTGCTAGGCTAGTAGATGATGCTTGAAGCTACAAACTGATCCTTTGCTGTTTATGCTCACTTTCAATGCTAACACACAACTCAGGGGTTTGAAACTTGTCCTACTCTATTTACAATGTCTATTATTTATACTACTTGACTCAGAATAATACAAACATGTTATAGAAACAGATAGAAGAAAATTTCTGTGTGCCTAGCCCACTGCTACCACAGTTATACTTGTGTCCAAGTCTAGTTCTCCTCATTGGAGATGGTTTCCATAGTGAGTTCACTGAGTGGTGTACTGAGCTTACTAATTCTCAAGTCTGCAGACTTATCTATATGGTGACTCCATATTATTAACCCATGTTTAGTATCTTCAATGTTTTTCTAGAGCAAGTCACTATATCTAGCAATAAATGATATGTTCTACATACTCCATATATAGTGAGCTCACTAAGAACAAGTCTGCTCTCATCTGGAGGAGGTCATGATCATGGTATCTGTAATGATCATGCCATGGACTCCACAGACTCTGTGGACATCAGCTTCAAGACCAACTCCAACCAGACTCCACAGACTCTGCTTGTTATGTGCATGCCAATAGTGCCACATAACACAACCAAGTATACACCCAGACACAGGCCTGATGGTCCCACCATCCAACTAATGAATTCCACCAAGAACATTCTAATCCATAGTATCACAACTCCAACACTGCCTGACAGACAGTTGACATCCGAATCTGGACTCTGAATTAGTTTTTCACATTTTAATTCCTCATCAGACCTGAAGGCATCTGACTTGGACACTACAGTAGTATATAAGTTCATGTACAAGCCATCTAGATTCTTAGTTCAAATATCAACTTGGTTTGTCTACCTCATAGACTAAAGTCTCATTCTCACCTCAGCCCCAATGCTTCATCTGAAGCCTACTCTACTTCTGCTTCACCTCTTCTCCTCATTTATCTTCAAGACAGTTGGCACTAATAGGTGCCAATGTCTATACCAAGCTAAGTACCACCCCTCATACTTAGCCACTTGGGCATCAACTCAAGGGTGACATTGCCAGATAGCTTCATCAATGCCCAACACCACCCCCACTGGCCCCATCTTTCTGCCAGTCAGCTCCATCTAGGCATGTAGCTTAACACCACTCTCCATTGTTCCTTATCAAATTCCTTTCATATTTCAACTACTAATTTCATATAGCTCATTTATCATATCTAGACTCCATTACAGTAGCAAATAGATGTTACATCAGAGTCCATGGGTTTCCTAGACTCCTCTAGATACAGACTATTCCAGACCTCATTACCTAGATCCCGATTCCACAGACTCTGCTCTGGTATATAAACTGTTGAAGAGGCTAGGTTGCATCTACTCATGGAATAGGGAGCAGAACAGCATGCTATAACACACACTACACCTCACACCTTCTATACCCCACTAATATCAACAACTACCCTTGCAAGTGAGATGGAGGGAGTAATTACATGCTTCTTGTGATTATCTCAATCAATGAAATCAATTTCAATGCCACACAATATATAGATGTAGTGAGCTCTCTTCAAAATAAAGCTCTAAGTCTAGGAACTTTTGAATAAGAAGGACTGCTTCAAGGTGTGACCTGCTTGGCAGTGCAGACAGATAATACAAGCACTCTCAAAGTGCACAGATAGACAGACAGACTGACTGACTGACTCATTCCCACACACCTGAGTTCATACTGAGCTTGCTTTTCAAACCACTCAGCTAGACACTGATCTAGTGAGCTCACTACATGTCCACATGTAGGGTTATCAAACTGACTCACATAAACAATGATGACCCTTCTTCAAAACAAACAGATAACAGAAATTGAACTGGCAGAAACAGATGGGGCTCCCAATGCCCAGAAACAGACAGAACTGAAAACAGACAGATGAAATGGAAACCAACAATCCTCTTTCTGAGCTCTCAACATATTCAAACTCCTCAAGTGCTCAAATGATTAAATCAGTGTCACTGACTCAATGTCTCTCTTGTCTTTTGAGCACACAAGTTAAGAATGTGAGATTATCTCTGTTTTCCTCTGGTGAGCTCACTAAGCTAGTAGATGATGCTTGAAGCTACAAACTGATCCTTCACTGCTTATGCTTGCTTTCAACACTAACATGCAACTTGGGGGTTCAGAACTTGTCCTACTCTATCTACTTTACCACTATTTATACTATTTGGTCCAGAATAATACAAACACATTATAGAAAGTGATAGAAGGAAATCCCTGTGGGCCTAGCCTGCCACTGCTGCAGTTATACTTGTCTCTGAATCTAGTTCTCCTTGTTGGAGATGGTTTCTGTAGTGAGCTCTCTGTGTGGTGTACAGAGCTCACTAATTCTCAAGTCCATAGACTTATCTACATGGTGACTCCACATCATTAACCCATGTTTAGTATCTTCAATGTTTCTCTGGAGCAAGTCACCATGTCTGGCAATGAACAACTTGTCCTGTGCACTCCACATGTAGTGAGCTCACTAAGAACAAGTCCATTCTTATCAAGGAATGTCATGATCATGGTATCTTATCTTGGGGTGACTTCAGATCTCTTTTTATTATGTTACACATCACTTTTAATTGTGAGCAGCTTAATTATCTTCTAATTGCAATTCTTGTTTATCCTAATTTTGGTTTTATTCTGCAGCAAAGACTGTTTCTGAGCTTAGGACAGAGGGATCAGTCTGTATAATCAAGCATGCCTATCCAGTACAGTGCTATGATTGAGTCCCTGGTTTAGTTCTGCCTCAGGAAACATCACTAGTGTCATTCATAACTGCTCTGAGGTTTGTTTATCATCAGGAAATTGTTATTTGTAGTGAGCTCTACATGTAAACATGTATATCTAGTGAACTCACTAGGAAATTGCAAATTTACACAGGTAAATATGTTGCAGGCACACTACCATATACAAGGTAAGTCATCTGCTAAGTATCTGATGCTGCCCAGAAACCCTGACAGCAATCTCTTAGATGTTGGGGTCTTCCAATTGATCACTGAGTTTGCCTTGTTGGAATCCATATGGATACCATTGTCATCAATGATCCAGTCTAGAATCTTCATTTCTTTTGCCTGGAAGTTCAGCTTTGATGTATTCAGATAAAGTTGTTCCTGTTTTAATATGTCAATTATGCATTTAACATGTTTTATATGCTTATCAATAGATTCTGAATATATGATCACATCATCTAAGTAAACCTCCATAAAGACTCCTATATAGGGAGAGAAGATGTGGTTCATCAGCACCTGATACATTGCAGATGCATTACAATCACCCTGCTAGAGAATGAGACTAACTATATTCCCATCAGGCATAGTAACCATTGTCCGGTTCACATGCTCAGACACTATTCAGATTTTCTTGTAGGCATCTTTCCCATCTATGATGCTTTGATACTGACATTTTGCAATGTGTTGTAGGATTTCTTCTATACTTGAAAGAAGTGCTGATACCTTATGGGTGTTGGCATTGCATGCACACAAGTCAATAACCATCTGAAGTAAGTGCTTTTGCTGACCTACTTTGGGTATCAGTAACATTGGTATCACATTTCCAGATGTAGTAAGTTTCCACCTACCTGATGCCAAGTAGTCTCTCCATTTCTGGTCCCACTATGAGCTGGAGGCCTTAGGACACTGTGATGGCCTCCATGGGTACACCTTCTGCTTGTTGATCAGTGGGATGGTGTGGTTAATGGCTCATAATGGCAGCAATGGAGTCTCTGAGGCAGTTTTGCAGATTGGAATAGTGTAATCTCAGAGCTCTGCACAGACTTGTTTGAGTGCATCTTCCTCAATCATTATTGTCTGCAACTGTACCTTGCTGATATTTTCTCCAACCATAGGTAGAGCAGTATCACTTTCTATTTCAATAGATGATGGATTGAAGCAGACACAAACATTGTACTGATATAACCATATAGTACCCAGTACTATGTCATAGCTTGACAGATTTGCAATGTCAAAGTAATGTTCCATATTGATATTTTGATATCTGAACTTGACAGTTGTCCCATAGAGAATCTTGGACCAGGATCCCTATACTACAAGATGTAATGGGATGGGGTTTTGCAGGTAAGTCTTTTTCACCTTCAATTGATCCACCAGATGCATTGACATGAAGTCTCCTAGAGAACCTGTATCAACCAGTGCTTGACAAGGTCTCCCATTAATGTTCACAACAATTACAAGGGGTCAGGGTACCACTTGGCCAGTATCCTTGACTACTGAGGCATACCATTGTACTGCTGGGTAAGTCTTGGGTTCAATCTGTACCCCTGCTATGCTCATAACATATGCATAGCCATCTCATTCTTTCCACAACAGATTTCCATCTATCAAGTGCAAGTAGCTATCTGCTGCAGCAACTCTCAAGTCAAGTTCCCATTCAAATGCAGTCATACTTGTAGTCTGCAAAAACAATCTCATAAGGAACTCATACTCAATTGGTCCTTGAAGTCATCATAACAGTTCTTTATAGGCCTGGTCAAGCTTCTTTCAATACCAGTTTGGCAAGTCAAAGTTCAGGTTAGTCAGATGTTTGACAGGTATCAATATTTTAAAGTCCTAATGCAGGTCCTCAATTATATATTGGTATATGGGGTTTTCTGGGTCTGGGTACACAATATACTGAACATCATCATTTAGATCCTCAAGGTCCTTGATGCATGGGCTGTGTCTGGTCAATGATTTTTGAACTGCTGTAGTGAGTGGAAATCCCATATTGTTACAATTTTTACCTCTTTTTTGACCCTAACCCTAGACACTCCCTTACTATCGTCACTTATCTCAACCCATGTGGTCTTTCCCATCACCTGGAATGGACTCCTCTTTGTACTTACTGTCTTTGATCATCTATGATACTTCTCCTTGTCACCGGTCACTTCTCTATGAACAAATACCACCACCATACAATGGACAACAGTAGTGTATGAATTGTGTATTTAAGTAGGACAGCTCTTGCTGGTACAAACCAGCTTTGAGCTAAGTTATATTATACCAATCTATGCTGAATGCTTCTCCCTCTCAAAGCTGAGCACTAAGAACTTGGTCTCTTCTTCATGCTAGTCAGTGACTCCACTGGGATTACTCAAATGCAAAGTAACTGGTTGTTTGTTGTTGTTAGAGTCACATGGAGTTTGGGTCTAACAATTAGCTTGAAGCTTCCCTACCCTTTCTTTCTTACATGTTCACCATGAAGAAAGAAACTGTATGCCTGCAGAAAACATCGATCTAGTGCTCCTCACCATCTCCAGCATTATTGGCATAGCTGCCCTAGTAGTAATCATCTGGTATTACTACCACATCATCGTCAGCTGTTTCCTTCCCCTCATCCACATTGTTAACTGCTGATGAGGTGGTCAGATGCTTTAGTGATCTCCGAACGTAAACTGGTGAATAGTTGTCAGATACTTCTGGAATATTGCAGTGTGAAGAACCAAAATGGAAATAGTGGTATCTTGGCTTTGTGTCAGTATTACAGAACAACTAGTTTTGTTTGTAAGTCACTTCTCAGGTGTGTTGTATGTTTGTGTGTGAGCTTTCTGAGTACCTCTGTACTTGTGTTGATTCCATCAGCAAAACACTATGTATATTTGGGACTGGATGAATCAGGCTGTCCTATGTTGACTGGCTTGTCGTCTTTGTTGGGGGACTTCTCTCTAGTCTCATGAGAAGTTACTACAGATTCTGATGCTCTGAGTCACCTTTGGTCTCTGTTATCTGGTCTAGTGCATGTCATAAAACTGGGAAACTGGATGGAAAGGAAGATGGGATGTATAAAACAGCTGTCAGTATTATGTCAGTATTAAATGAGCTCCTAATTGTCTCGGTATGGGTCTGTGTCAATGTTTCTGTGGCTATAGTGGTACAATAGTGGGTCTCATCTTTATTTCTGGGTTCCTTGGCTTTAGCTGGTTATGTCTTGGCTTTATCTGTGATAATTCTGTTCATCCTAACTCCTATAAACTGTCAATCTTTGTCAAAACTATACTTTGTTTCCTTTGTCTGGTCCTATCTCTTGTCAAATTGATTCCTATAACTGGTCAACACTATTTCCTGCAAAGCTCACACTAGAGCTGCCCTATAATGTTGATACTACTTTTCTGCAAAGCTCACAATAGAGCTGCTCTATATCTGTCAATTTGTCAATACTAAAATCTGTTTAAAACCTATCCTTGCAATGCTCACAATAGAGCTGCCCTATAACTGTCCAATCCTATTCATCTGCTCTTGATGCCCAAATGGGTTTGCTAATGTCTTGTGAAAATGAAAACTGGTAAAACTAATCTGATCTTGTGAAATTGAAGCTAATTCTTTCCTATAAAACTAAAAGAGGTGAGTACTGCATGGTTATCACTTACTAACACTGAGCAAATGTCAGTAATGAAGTAAAACAATGACAAGAGTCAATGTTTTAAGTTGATGAATGTTTGTGAAGCATCTTGGCTTTAACTACTTCAAGCTTGGCTTTGTGGCAAATGAAATCGCTATTAAAACTTGTACTATCGGTATTGTCAAAGCTGGGTGAGTTACTGAGGTAAACGAATCAATGTGTGTATGTGGGGGAATGGAATAGAGAGAGTAACTAGTGTAAAGTATGAAATTACCAGGTTTATATAGTAAGATATAAATAAATGGTGTCCATGTGGTATATCTGAAGGGCTATGCATTAGCATATGTGTTTTTGACCTTCTGACTATACAGCAGGTCATGAACATCACCTTTTTTGTGTCATTGTCTTTAATTTTTTTGTTCTGGCATTGAACCTGCCACATTCCCTTGTCACAATGGAATGCTGAAAAGGGAGGAGTACCCTCTAGGTAGCATCTGCATCTAAGTCCTGTGGTTATATGCAATAACCAATTATTGGCCCTTTGTCTCCACCAGTGTACTTGTGCAGATGTGACAAATTGCTGTTACTGAGCTGCTATAATTCCAGGCCATTTTTGAATATTACCGGTCCATGCTCATGACTGCACCTATGTGACTTGATGCGCTAATGCCAATGATTGTGGGATTGCACTCTATTGCCTCTAATGGTTTAGGCTGTTTTAAAGCCCAGGAGATAATTCCTCCATTATGCTGCATTGCCTCTGAAATTGTTGCATTAAGGTTGGGAAAACATCGGAAAACCCCAATAAAGTATATATGGGCTTGTCCTGGAATGTTTGGTTTGATGAAAGGCTGCTGGAGGGATAAATCTGTGAAATTGGAGCATACAGATAGTGAGGCTCATCACTGCACTTCTGATATTCCCACACTGAACAGGGCTTGGACCTGACCTTTGCAGAGCTGGACTGAATGTCCCTCCACACCCAGAAGTCAAGTGGGACCTGGAAGAGTCATCTCAACCCAGAATTGCCTGATATTTGGCCAGTCAACTCCATACATGAATGAAGTCCAACGAGTGTCATACCTATTGCCCCTCAGAGCCCTGTTGAAGGGTTTCATGCACACTCCCAGCTGATCCAAACCTGTTGATACCATGGTGAAGAGGCTAGGTTGCATCTACTCATGGAATAGTGAGCAGAACAGCATGCTATGACACACACTACACCTCACACCTTCTACACCCCACTAGTATCAACAACTACCCTTGCAAGTGCAATGGAGGGAGTAATTACACACACTCTGTGATTATTTCAATCAATCCAATCAATTTCAATGCCTCACAATGCAAAGATGTAGTGAGCTCTCTTCAAAATAAAGTCCTAAGTCTAGGAACTTTTGAACAAGAAGGACTGCTTCAAGGTGTGACCTGCTTGGCAATGCAGACAGATGATACAAGCACCCCTGCAGCACACAGACAGACAGACAGACAGACTCATTCCAACCTGAACTGACTTTGCACCAAGCTCACTTTTCAAACCACTCCACTAGACACTGATCTAGTGAGCTCGCTACACATCCATGTGTAAGGTTATCAAACTGACTTGTGCAAACGATGGCAACCCTTCTTCAAAAAAAAAACAAACAGATAACAGAAATTGAACTGACAGAAACAGATGGGGCTCCCAATGCCCAGAAACAGATAAACTGAAAACAGACAGATGAAATGGAAACTGATGACCCTCTTTCTGAGCTCTCAACACATCCAAACTCCTCAAGTGCTCAAACAATTAAATCAGCATCACTGACTCAATATCTCTCTTGTCTTTTGAGTACACAAGTTGAATGTGAGATTATCTCTGTTTTCCTCTGGTGAGCTCACTAAGCTAGTAGATGATGCTCAAAGCTACAAACTGATCCCTTGCTGCTTATGCTTTGCTTTCAATGCTAACACACAACTTGGGGGTCTGAAAACTTGTCCTACTCTATCTACTTTACCACTATTTATACTACTTGGTCCAGAATAATACAAACACGTTATAGAAGTGATAGAAGGAAATTCCTGGGGGCCTAGCCTGCCGCTGCCACAGTTATACTTGTCTCCGAGCCTAGTCTTCCTCAGTGGAGATGGTTCCCATAGTGAGCTCTCTGTGTGGCATATAGAGCTCACTAATTCTCAAGTCTGCAGACTTATCTACATGGTGACTCTATGTCATTAACCCATGTTTAGTATCTTCAATGTTTCTCTGGAGCAAGTTGCTGTGTCTGGCAATGAATGACTTGTCCCATGTACTCCACATGTAGTGAGCTTGCTACGAACAAGTCTGTTCTTATCAGGGAATGTCATGTTCATGGTATCTTATCTTGGGGTGACTTTGGATCTTTTCTATCATGTTGCACATCACTTTTAATTGTGAGCAGCTTAGTTATCCTCCAATTGTGATATCTCTTTATCCTGCTCTGGTGTTTATTGTGCAGCGAAGACTGTTTCTGACTTCAGAACAGAGGGATCAGTCTGTATAATCAAGCATGCCTATCCAGTACAATGCTATGATTAAGTCCCTGGTTTAGTTCTGCCTTGGGGAAGGTCACTAGTGTCATTCATAACTGCTTAGAGGTTGGTTTATCATCAGGAAGGTATTATCCATAGTGAGCTCTATACACAAACAGTATATTTTAGTGAGCTCACTAGGAAATCGCAAATTTACACAGGTAAATACATTGCAGGTGCAACACCGTGCAATCAAGATGTAGTACAAGTCCAAAAAACAAGATTATCTATATATGGCTATAAAGGATCAGGAGCTCAGACCCATGGCATCTGCCATTTCCACATCTTCCTCTTCCTCACTCCCTTCACCCTCACTTCCTACTCCATCACCTCCATCGCTTTCCTCTTTATGGACATATCCACCAGCCTATCCAAGGCCTCAATACCAATGGGCCTCCCCCCAGGCTTCATTTTCTCCCTCGCATCTTCCTCCTCACCCTCCTCCTTGGAATCCACAATGAAGTATTCATCCAAATCCCTCAACAAGGCCTTCCAGAAGGCCCACTCATTCCACCAGCCCCCGACAGCATAAAACTTTGCCCTTGTCTCCCAAAATGCCCTTGCTGCCTCTTTAGCCTTTTCAAGGCCCCTTTTGCCAAAGATCCCAGACCAAAGCTGTATATTGGCCAACTTGAAAGGATCCCCACCAGAGAAAGTGTCGTTGTCAACAACGTATTTCCTCCACACTTGTGCAACATCCTTATCAAGGTGCATCCTCATCGCCCAGCAAAGGGCCTTGGGTTCCATGGCGTCCAAGTCCTTGAGCTCTGTAAGCAACATTTTCCACTCCTTCTGGTGGAGTTCTGATAAATAATCTGGTGGATATTCAACGTTGTCTCCAGAATGATAATCATCAACCAAGTCATCAACTCGGGCCTGGACATCATCCACCTTCTGCTCCACCCTTTCCAACTGTACCTCCATCCCATCTAACCTAGCATGCAGCAACTCCAGTAACTCCACAATTTTACTGGAGTCCAGAATCACCTCTTCAAGACCAAAAAGGCACTTGCTTTTCTTAAGCTGGCACCGCTCACAAGAATGCCCCTTCTTAACTACACACAGGAACCCCTCGGAGCAGCAATGCATACATCTGTCTAAAGCCAGGTCAATTCATACACCAAGACAAACCAAGACAAACCAAGACACTCACCATCTCCAGTATACTCAATACCATCAGCTTTCACCTTTTTCCTTGGAGGCCCCGATGGCCCCGTGGATGCCTCATCCTCACTTATCACAACCAAAGCAGACTTTGGCTTACACTTCTTCCACCCTGTGGCCTCAGCAGGCCCTTTTCCCTTCATCCTGGAAATGGAGTGCTTATTCACCTCCACCACTGCCCTCGCCTTTCCCTTGTCTGCTACTACCCCAGACCATTTCTCCTTCTCCACCTTTTCCTTCTCCACCTTCGCCTCTGTGGCTTTCCAATCTGCCTCCTCCTTCAACTGTCGATCCTTCTCCTCCTTTTCCTTTTGAAGATGCTCAAGTTGAGCCTTTTCCATGGCCATCTTCTTCGCCTTCAAATCAGCCTTCTTCTTGGCCTGAGCCTCTTCCTCCTGTTTCTCAATTTTGGCCTTCTCCATGACATGCACAGCCTTTGCCTGCTCAGCCTTCCACTCCTCATGTTCTTCAATGGCCTTCTGATATGCCCCCATGGTTTTCTTGTGTTGGTCATAAAATCCATCTAGCTCCTCCTCATCCTTAAATTTGTCCAAGTCAGGCATACAAGGTGCAGCATATGGCTCAGGTGTCTGAGAACAGCAGTATACGATATCGGACATAGAGGAAGTGAATTCTGACAGGGATGATGGTGGTCCAAGTTCAAGAGGTAAACATCATGTGATACTCACTCACCAAATCCATGTGACAACCCTGGCCATCAGGATCAGCACTCTTGAGGGCAAGAATGCTAAGGGGGGGATACTGTAATGATCATGCCATGGACTCTGTGGTCATTGACTTCAAGACCAATCACATACCCCAACTGGACCTCCGCCGGACTCCACTCTCCATTCTCCCTTATCAAATTCCTTTTATATTTCAACTACTAATTTCACATAATTCATTTATCATATCTAGACTCCATTATAGTAGTGAATAGGTGTTACATCGGAGTCCACAGGTTTCCTCGACTCCTCTAGATACAGACCATTCCAGACTCCATTATCTAGACCCTGATTCCATGGACTCCACTCTAGTATATAACCTGTAGCTCTAGTAGTACATACCTTAGTTCAAATATCATCTTGGTTCAGCCCAATACTCTCTCTCAGCCTTCAAGCCTAATCCTCTAACCTCTATCATATTCCACAGACTCCGACTCTGTGGGATTAATCTTTGATCCTAGTTGTATCAACTCTGTGGACTCTGTCTGCAATCCACTCCAGCCCTTGACCCAAGAGTGACATTGCTAATAGCTTCGCCAAGGGCACACGCACTCCACAGACTCCGCTACATGCATTCCATCTTATCTTCTATTGGCATGATCCTAACACCTTGCCTGTTCACAGATATCATATTAGGGCTACCTTTCTTATCCCAGAACCTCCTGACTATCAATTCTGCCCGCCGTTCTGCTATACATGAGCCATCTGGCTTCGATTTGTTGAATCCCACTACTGTACCTGTTCCGCAACCTCCTCGTAAACATCTGAAAGATTGCCTGTTAGAAACTCGTTCAAATATAAACTCGTTGCGTAACCAATTAACTGAATATTGTGATGATTTGTGTCCTAGTGTAGATGCTCGTTGTGAACCAGTGCGCCCTTT
Organism: Armillaria sp. CMW 4456; assembly: GCA_028551335.1. Classification (NCBI taxonomy): domain Eukaryota; kingdom Fungi; phylum Basidiomycota; class Agaricomycetes; order Agaricales; family Physalacriaceae; genus Armillaria; species Armillaria sp. CMW 4456. Next base: position 3,815 of record JANDKJ010000073.1, on the reverse strand, counting down.
CGATGTCATTGGTGCCATTAGAGAACATATTGAATGCTTAGCATTACTTGAACATTGCTCAAAATTGGAGGTCGATATTAAATCTATGTATGAAGATATTTTTCAGCCATTGCCACATGTCAATGAGATGCCTGACAAGGTTACTTGCCGTATTGAGCTTAAAAACGCAGAGAAAACGATCACTTCACGTTCATATGCCTGCCCCCGTAAATTCCATGCTGCTTGGCAAACCCTCATTAAACAACACCTTGATGCTGGTAGAATCCGTGAATCCTCTTCACCACATGCTTCACCAGCCTTCCTTGTTCCTAAGCCTGACGCTGCTGTGTTGCCCCGCTGGGTTAACGACTATCATGAATTAAATGCTAACATCGTCACAGATAAATACCCGCTCCACCGTATTGACGACATTTTGGCTGATGCTGGGAATGGAAAAATTTGGAGTAAACTGGACATGACGGACAGCTTCTTTCACACCCGCATGCATCTGGACAGCATCCCTCTGACTGCTGTCTCGACTCCGTTTGGCTTATACGAGTGGACTGTTATGCCCCAAGGAATGAAAAATTCACCTTCTGTACACCAACGACACGTGAATGATGCATTGCGTGATTACATTGGCCGAATCTGTCACATATATTTGGATGATATTATTATATGGTCTCAATCGTTGGATGAGCACCGGGAACATGTGCGTCTTATCATGAACCGCCTCCGTGAAGAGAAGCTTTTTTGTAATGCTCGCAAGTCTGAGTTTTTTCGATATGAAGTTAAATTCCTGGGCCATAAGATCTCAACTCGTGGTATTGAGCCCGACAACTCAAAGGTTGTTCGTATCCTGAATTGGCCTGTGCCCAAGTCTGCTGGAGATGTTCGTGCCTTCCTCGGACTCGTCCGCTATCTTGCTTCTTTCCTTCAGAATTTAGCTGAATTCACATCTGTGCTCACCCCATTGACTTGCGTAAAGAACTCTGTTCACATCAATTGGACATCTGAACACCAGACAGCATTTGACTCTATCAAACGACTCGTTGTTTCTGTGGACTGCCTGACAGTAATTGATCATTTGAACCCTGGCGACAACAAGATATTCGTTACTACTGACGCATCGGACCGTCGGACTGGTGCTGTACTCTCTTGGGGCCCTACATGGGAGACTGCCCGCCCAGTTGCATACGACTCTATGCAGCTATCTGGTGCTCAGCTGAACTACCCTGTACACGAGAAAGAGCTCCTTGGTATTGTACGTGCCCTCAAGAAATGGCGTGCTGATTTACTTGGGAACCATTTTGTGGTGTACACGGATCATCGCACACTGGAAAATTTCCAGACACAGAAAGCATTGTCCCGCCGCCAGGCACGTTGGATGGAAGAAATGGCTCAGTTTGATATGTGTATTAACTACATCCGGGGTGAAGACAACACAGTCGCTGACGCGCTTTCACGGCTACCAGACGACCCGGCTGAACCTGTCCTGGATAAGGATTCTACTGAGCCTGACTCCTGGAAGCATTGGCTTGAAGGCACGCACCCTAGACCCAACTCTGTTTGCAGTCTCACCCAGAATTCCTTGTTACGAATATCCGTGGATAACAGTATGCTTGATGAGATACGTGCGGGCTATGCTGGTGACGAATTCTGTAAGAAATTCTTGTCAGGTCAACGGATCCTACCTAGCGTGAAGGAGGTGAATGGCTTGTGGTATATTGGAGATCGTTTGCTCATACCGCGTGTTGGTGATGTACGTGAGAACCTCTTTCGTCTGGCCCATGACAGTCTGGGACACTTCGGCGCCGACAAAGCATACGCAACACTGCGTGATGCATACTACTGGCCCAATATGCGGCGGGACCTTGAACTCTCTTATATTCCATCCTGTGAAGCATGTCAGCGTAACAAATCACGAACTTCTAAGATTCCAGGACCCCTACATCCATTGCCTGTGCCGGATGGACGTGGTAAAAGTGTTGCCATAGACTTCATTGAGCTGCTGCCTCTGGATAGTGGGTTCGATTGCATTGCTACCTTCACAGATAGGATTGGTGCCGACGTACGCATCGTGCCTTGTAGATCTAATTTGTCTGCACAGGGCATGGCTCAGTTATTCTTTGATAACTGGTACTGTGAAAATGGCTTACCGGATGAAATTGTGTCCGACCGTGATAAACTGTTTGTGTCCAAGTTCTGGAAAGCTCTGCACAAGTTGACCGGGGTTAGGCTTGCATTGTCATCATCCTTCCACCCTGAGACTGACGGTGCCTCCGAACGATCCAATAAAACGATCAACCAGGCCATACGTTATCATGTCGATCGTGCACAGAAAGGCTGGGTCGCCGCTCTGCCACGCATCCGGTTTAACATGATGAACACGGTCAACGCATCGACAGGCTTTTCGGTTTCCAACTACATTTGGGCAGATCTCCACGTATAATTCCGCCATTGGTGCCAACATTCTCCCCGGACACACCCCCTGAGGATGTCCTTGCCGCAGAGCTAATATCGAAAATGTCTATGGACACGACGGAAGCTAAGGACAACCTCATTTGTGCAAAGGTTGAACAAGCTCACCAGGCAAATAAGCACCGAGCCCCTGATTTTGTGCCTCAAGTTGGCGACCGTGTGCTGCTGAACACGTACCATCGCAGGCGTGACTTCGCCGCAGCAAAATCTGGACGTGTCGCAAAGTTCATGCCGCGCTTCGATGGCCCGTACCTTGTTACCGCCGCTAACCCTGAGTTGTCGTCTTATACCATTGATATGCCTAACGCACCGTCGAGATTTGCGACATTCCACATATCACAACTTCGACCTTTCATCCAGAACGACTCTTCACTCTTCCCTTCACGAGACCACCCTCGTCCTGGTCCTATAGTAACGGAAGAGGGCCTGGAAGAGCATATCATTGAGAAGATCGTGGACGAGCGTAAACGTGGTCGTGGCTTTCAGTATTTGGTGCATTGGCTCGGGTTCCCCGATGCTGAAGACGAGTGGTTGCCGCGTTCCATGTTGGAAGACTGTGAAGCGTTAGATGTTTGGCTTAACCGTTCAAATAAAACCCCTGTGGTTGCAGACAATACTGTGGCGAACGACACTGTCATTTCCGCTGCATCAACGTCTACATCTGCTAACTCTACTTCACTAGACGCAGTTGTTTCGACCGTTTCTATGGTTTCCCCTAACCCTGCTAATTGTTTTTCTTTAGTTCCTTCTAACCGCTCTAATTTTTGGAGTACTTGCGCATTGTTTCCGTCATTTAGGTTATTGCCTGTTCTCGGAGGTCGGGAGAGTGTAAGCCTGCTACACGCAGGCTCACAGAAGACTAAGGACGAAGACCTCAACGACGACATCGATGACGTTGCGGGAACAAATCGAGAGTAGATACATATAGGTAGCGTAGGACTAGCTCTCTCTCTCTCTCTCTCTTTTGTACCCCACTTCCACGACGTACAGACACTCACCACTTACCTACCCAATATAACCCGTCCGTGTTCTTTTGTGCGTGATCATTTCATTCAGTGAGGCTGCGACTGCATGCGCAGCCTTTCACAATGCTCACTTTGGCGCGACATATTCTAATGACTTGCAGATTCAGTTCCTACATCAGTGACACCGTAGAGCGCAACTCAAAGTAAAGTTCCATACTTGGGCATGACCTCTTTCAACCTCGTCCTTTTGCCTCGGCTCGTTTCGTCAAGTACTCATTTATACAGCCGCAGAGTTGCCAGTCCGCTCCATGGGAGAAGTAGCAGGGTATTTGCTTGATTTTTTCTCGACCCAGAAATGCCCCAAGGTAAAAAAAAAGAATAAAGATGAAT